>BQNB010149302.1:0-16187 GCA_026074375.1 Tanacetum coccineum | reverse complement strand
TTTATATTTTTTTATGATTTTAAGACAGAAATAAAACTATTATGATAGATAACAATTAAGCTAAAAACAGATGAGGAAAGTAAGCACTAAGTAGAAATTTAAAACTCAAATAAGCAGCTAGAAAATAGATAAGCACAATTAATAAGCAAATAAGCAAATCTAAGCTATTTAAGCAATTTTAAGCTAATTAAACTAGAAATTAAAGACAAAGGAATTTAAAAGCAAACTTACAAGTAGCTTCAGCTCAACAGAAGCTAAGGCTCAATTGAGCTTTATCAACAGCTCTGGCTTATTAGAAATAAGCCAGTATTAGTCCATGGGATTCCTTCCTTAACTGAATCCCCTTCCATAAGTCCAAAATGTACAAATAGCAAAGGTTTACTTCTGATTTTAGAGTTAAGGTAAATTTAAGGTATGTTTAAGCTCAATAATAAGCTTAAAGACTTATTAGAGCTATTGAGAGCTTATATGTAACAGTTGAAGATAATTGAGCTTTTTAGAATTTAAAATAAGATAAAAGAGATTGAGAAAGCTTTTAAAAACTAAATTCCATTAACTGAACACTTTGATTACATGATAAAAAGGAAAGTTACAAGAGATTAAAGGTGAAAATTACATTGACTAAAATTAAGCTAAAATTACATTTAAGCAAAAACTAAAAAAAAGAAGAATGCTAAATGTGTGTGTGAATGTGCTATTTGTAGCATCCTGAAGAAGCTTCTAGGCTGCCATGTCAGTTAGACGCTCCTCCCAATTATATCCGTATGATCTTCTCAATGATTGGATCTTCATTGTCCACCCTTGGATCACTTTTCATCTCACACGGATTGCCAAGCTGGCAATCCTTGTTGAGGCCCTTGTACTTGTTGTGTGAGTGATTGTAGAGTAAAAACCCATCATCCTTGTGCTTCCTTCTTCCCTTTGTGCTTTCACTAAATCCAACGTGGCATTGCTTGATAGAGAGCTAATGAGGGCCTTTGATATGACTAATTTCTCCCTGCCAACATGAATTAGGGGCCTTTAATTGTCGTTTGTACCCCTTGATTGACATTTACCCCTTGATTTGACTGTGTGGTGAAACTTGGGACGATGGATGAACAGTTACACGTTCTTGGCGCCTTTTTTCATTTTTAACTGAATTGGGTAAAACGGGGGTAAGGGTTTGGGGTAATAGCAAAACTAGTCCCTCCATTTGTTTATCAAAAGTGTAGTGTATTTTGACTTTCAGAAATGACAGAAATGGTCCCTGTGGTTATATAAAAGGGTAATGGGCCATTGTTTTGGGCTTATGGTTTTAGTTATGGATCCGGGTAAGGTTTTTTAGGGTTTAGGGCCCATTAAGCCTTAGGGACCATTTGTGTAACTTTTGGAACTTGGGGGACTTAAATGGAAAGATTGGGTTTTTTTGTGGCTGGACTGAGTTGACTGAGAGTTGACTTTTTGACTTTGGCTTCCGGCTCTTGCACACTCTTCCGTTCTAGTGTCCGTGTTTGCCCCTTTTTTTACGGTTTTCTTATGATTTTTGACATATCCGTACCTGCACACACAAAACACAAAAACAAGTATATTTTTGCCATTTTAAGTATGTTTTTAGTCATTTAGGGATATTTTTTGTGTTAACGGATATGTGTATTTTACACTTATCAAAATTCCCAAAACTAAACGATTGCGTGTCCTCACGCAATATTACATGCCTTATAACCAAATACCTCGAAACTTCCCCAAACTAAACCTTTGAAAAGTAGCAAAGATTTTTGTTGAGAGAGCTAAGAGATCACAAGTTATAAAACACCCGATTTCCCATTTTCAAATTTTTTTTATTTTTTTATGATTTTTCTTGATAGACTATCTAACTACAACTTATTCTTGTGTTGACATAATGTATTGTTTTCATTACCTTAGTGGTAATTTTTAGGATCATGGAACAAAAAGCACTTGAAAAGTGTCTTAAAAGATAAATTCGTCATCCCCGACTTTTCACTTTTCCCATACTAAGCTTAAAAATAAGATCACCGTTAAGTACGAGCTAAGATGCTAAGACTACTTATAATTACAACTTGTGAATTTCTCTTCCCGACATAAATCATATATTTAACATTCATTATTATGCATATGATCATTCTATTTAGCCTATATCACCACTTAAGTTTTTAATCATGAAAATAAAGTTTATACTTAAAATGATTATTTTACACACTTTTATATATGTTGTGTTATTACTTACATTATGTTAAAAAGAGTGAGAAAATATTGTATCAAGTTATTTTAGTGTAAAAATGATCTTGGATTAATTAGGGTTTTTAATAGTTTCATGATATGTTTCAACTTAAAGAAATACCTAAGACATGTTAATGTTAATTATGGACTTTTAATCATACTAATAGAACACTAAAATAAAGTCATATGGAAAGAAATATACTTGTATACACTTGGTTATGTGTAAAAATGATTATTTACAAAACTAGTAAAATAAGTTACTTAAGTAAATATTATGATATTAAGTATTATTAGGGATTTGTTAACCTTGGTAACTAGAACATATGAGGACTACTATGGACAATGGACATTTAATATATGTATGATTTATAATATATATGATATATGAGACTTGGGATAAAATACAAAAGTGGTAAAGTATAAAGAAAAGGTTACAAATGGAGTCAACAAGCTTAAGCAAAGAATCTGTCCAAAATTCGAAATTTTACATATTTATTTTATATTTTTATAAGATAATAAATTTCACGACGATTCCGAAAAGGTAAGAAACTTGTTAAACGGATTAATAACGAAAAAGTTACGTTAAAAACGAGTTATACGTTAATAAACGAAGTCGTAAGTAAATTTTTATAAAAACATTTTTATAAAAACTTTAAACAGCAAGGATTGATATTTTTAACAAATAATACATATTTTTAGGATTCCAAAATGATAAGAATCGTAATTTTTCAATTAATAACGAATGAGTTATGAATTTCGCGAGTTTACGACAATTAATACTTTTATAAAACTATTTTTATAAAAGTTACTATTCATGACAGAAAGTTATATTTTTGTAAACCTCATAAAAATATAGAACTTTCAAATACGAGAACGTCCTCGAAAGAATCATCAAAAACGGAGCTATAACGAATAAAATACGACATTTACGGGTTTTACGACGACGAATACGATTTTTATAAAGCTCACGTCTGATGTGAACAGTAAAAGTTACTGTTCACCAGTAGGTCCGAAATGCAAAAATGTCAATTTATGATAACTCGTCTTGATACGAAAAGATGGACATAAGAAACGCGAGAATCGGGTTTAAAACGCGAAAGTTACGCCAGTTTTACTAAAACGGTAATTATAAACGTTTTAACTTATTAAACACAATTTTACCAAAACCATTAGTTGGTGATTGAGCTAGATAGAATATTATGTGGTTATCAAAGTACTATATTACTAGGGAGTTTCATAATGAGGCCTCTTCGGATGGCGTTTCGACGAGTTGTTGGATTTACGATTTAAAGTGTCCTAACTCCTCGAACGTCATGTCATGACCTCTTTAATTATGATAGCCCGAACGATAGTACGAAGTAACAACTATAAGATTAGATTTAAGTACTTGGTACTTATCCGACCTATGATAATTTAGGTTGCATTCGATCTTTTACGTGACGCTTTATCTGCGATATTTGGATTAACAGTAATTCAAGGTGAAGTTCATAGCCCCACATTTTTAATTATTTCCAATGAATTTACAATATGGGGTGAAACATGGCTTTATTTTATAAATTGGGACGCAAGTAATGATTACAGGTTTGCCATAAGTAGCGATAACCCAAGTTGAGCCCCTTTATCATGAACTGTCAATTGCATATATGTAGTTGGGAATTACATTATGTGAGCGCGAATGTTATTTAATAGATCTATTCGGGAAACGACCTCCCCGTTCGGGTGATTTGCTATCACCAGGAACGAACGTTATAGCATGTCGAATTTAGGATGTTTTCGGGTGAACATCTAATACGGCAGAAATTGCAATATATAGTTTTTTAATTATTTTTTTTAAGATTTTGCAAGAAATAACGTCGAGCGTCAGTTGTCATGAGCTTAGTGTAAATCAATCTATTTTTTAGATCTGCCGGGTGTTGCATTATCACGAAAAAGTCTTGCGTTCCGGCATATTATGATTTATCAAACCTATGAATTCACCCAACAATTTTGTTGACGTTTTAAGCAATGTTTTCAGGAGATCAATAGGCATGGGATACCAAGGATGCATTGGGTTATATTTTGGATTGCACGCTTAAAGATTTAGGTGCATCATATTTGGGGAAATGTATTTCAACTATTGTAATATCCTGACAATGAACAAGTAAAGCCTATATGCTTTTGTATAAAATCATTTATTAAGTCCAATGTAGTCATCTTAAACGACATTTTTGTCGTTCAATATATCTCTTGCTGTTGATCTTGAAGTAACACGCTCCCGGACCCATATTCCGCTGCGACCCAATATGGGGATGGTAACGTAGTAGTAAAAGTACTTTCAATAATTAGGAAAAATTAAGTCCCTGTGTTTATAAAAATGTTGTAAATGGGCAGGGTATTGGCTATTTGGTTTATGGCTTTGATCCGGGTAGAATTTTAAGGGTTCTAAGCCATTTCAGGTTAGAGACTATTTGTGTAATTTTTTGAACTTGGGGACTTAAATGGTAATTTTAGGTTTTTTGTCTTTATGGTTGACTTTTCTTTGCTAGGTTTTGACATTTCTTTGACTGAGGCTTGAATTTTTTCTTGGCTTTGGCTTTGAATCTTTGGCTTTCTCTTGTGAGCTCTTCGTTCTCGTGTCCGTGTTTGTCCATCTTTTGCGTTTTCCTTATGCATTTTTGATATATCCGAACCAGCACACACAAAACACAAAAAAAGTAATTTTTGGCCATTTTAAGATATGGTTTAGTCATTTAGGTCATTTTTGGTAAAAACAGATATGTGTATTTTAACTTTCTCAAATTTACCAAACTAAACGATTGCGTGTACCTCAACGCAATATTACATGCTTATAACCAAAATATCCTTGAACTTTCCCAAACTAAACCTTGAAAAGTAGCAAAATATTGTTGAGAAGCTAAAAGATCACAATTATAAAACACCCGCATTCCCATTTTCAAGATTTATATTATTTTTATGATTTTTTTTCTTAATTAATGACTTCACTAACTACAACTTATTCTTGTGTGACATAATGTATTGTTTTCATTACCTTTATGGTAACTTTTAGGATCATAGAACAAAAAGCACTTGAAAAGTGTCTTAAAAGATAAATTCATCATCCTCGATTTTTCACTTTTCCCAAGCTAAAGCTTAAAAATAAGATCACCGTTAAGTACGAGCTAAGATGCAAAGACTACTATAATTACAACTTTTTGTGAATTTCTCTTCCCGACATAAATCATATATTTAATAGTGTGGCTCAAATTAATTTAAACCATTAAATTCACAATATTTAAATAGTTTGAAATCCCGACCAACTTTACACATGGGCCTTTTGGCTAATATGAGTTAATCACTTAGTAAGATCACAACTCAAAGCAAACAAAACCTCCTTAGCTAAGACAATCGTTGGTTTCACATGTCCCCTTAATGACTTTCTTCTCTAGCATCCCCACGTCATCGGTAAGTTCTAAGGCTTTTGACATCCCCATCCGGAAATAATATCGAGAACTCATGAACTTCTGATGAAAAAGCCGCTTGTAACCATTTGCAAACGTTAGTTCAAAAGAATACCTTGTTGTAGAGAAGGGAAACTTACTATTTATTTCTACACTTGGCAACATATTATGTATATATTATTACATTATTAGGCTAGGAACTGGTATCATTTTCTTCGACGACACATCGCCACGCCTCCGATAAAGTCCAGTGTACTTATTATGAATACCAACCCAAATATACATCATCCACTCCTTTTCTTTCGATGTCACATCGGAGCGAACAGACAAATGCCCAAGTACTTTATTGCGATGGATATGTGTATTCAATTATTAACACTAATGGATTTATAACTTGCATCACTTTTTATTCACCAACTCTTTTTTTTTCTTTTTTCCATATTCATTTTTGATATTAAATTCAACACATTATTTTTGGCACAATAGAAAAATTTCATTTTAGAAACCAAAGTATAAACTTGAAACTAGCATTCCTTAATTTACAATGATGTTACTTCATCATCGATAAAAGCTTTTTCTCTAAATTTGTTGATTAGACTTTTAAAGAGCAAAACTCTAATTTGTAAAAATTAAAAAGACACTTATGATTAATCAATTTTAAGAACTTCGGGAAGAAAAACCATCAAGTTATTCTTATAAGCCCTTTAGGTTTTCAAATAAACTTTGATTAGCATCCTAACTCGGAATTAACACTATCATCTCTTATTCTTTGCCAATTTAAAAATTTTATATTCTCTAATAAAGAAATTTCGCAAATACTTACCTAATATAAAATTCCAACTCGGACATATTAAAAATCTACTTGAGATAGCACAATCCCTGCATTTACTAATGAATTCAAGTCTACAAGTTTTAAAGTCTACATGAGACTAGCATAAACTATCATCATTAATTGTTAAGGGAGAAAGCTAGAACTCTACACGTTCGATCGGGTCAAAAATTACTTTTTATTCTCACCAACGGAAAACCTACATTCGTGTCTTAACACTTATTTTTAATCAACTACTAATATTTTTTTACTCTTTTTTTTACTACAAATAAGGTATGCAAAGATAAACGTTAATCGATAATGATGAAAGGATATTGGATCTCCCCAAACTAATTTCACACAAAGGATGAGAAGCTCAAGTTGAACGGGACAAATCACCGGACACAAGAGGCTTCATAGAATATGTTGGTTCGATCCTACAAAATCACAACAAACAAGCAACAAACATCGAGAAATCGGAAAGAGTACAAGCCTCTCTCAACACAACACATTAGATAGAAAATAGAAAGGATAAGCATGGGGTGAACTCCCACGAAGCGGCTTGTTTTTGTTCACCGAGTCGCAAGCTCGACTCGATCCCCGAATTAATTCGTCCTTGGAGAGAGCAAATGGGTGAGAAAATCTCAAATGGCTATAAGAAAAATACCGGGATCAAAAATCTTGTTTTCTGATCCAAAAGAAAACGGACATATCTCCATTGGGTAATGAGCAATAAGACGAGTGTTGACGAAATCCAAATCTTGATGAAATATTCCGAGAGAAAAATAGTGCACTCCATTGAAACATAAAAGTCCTGGTTTAAAAACCTTGTCTTCGTTTGCACAAGAAAATGAGAGTAAGGTGACATCCTTGGGTAAGTCGAGGTAAAAACGAAGTAAACGATTCGAAATCGTAGCAAAGATATAATGATGTTTCCTAAGAAATAAAAGAGTCCCGGAGGAAATGTTCTCTCTTAAATTCTTCTCTAATGTTACAAGATTTTTATCATGAATGGCATGATAAACTAGTATACCTGGATTGAAAACTTTGTCCTTGTTCTCGAGAGAATTCAAGGTAAAAGCAGCTGACAACTCCGCAGTGAAAGGCGAGTCGGAATCTAGCAAAAGAGGTGGAAAAATACTTGATTTGGTGGAATCAAGTTCAACGGTTAAGTCTTTGTAAAAATCCTTTGGTTTAGAAAAATGATCATGAAAATCAATCGGATTATCAAAAGTGATTCTTATTGGCATGACAATGGTATCGATTGGAACATCACTTGAAACTTTATTTTCTTTTTCTTTGATTTCTTCAACTTCTTGAGGACAAGAAAGAAGTTTTAGTTTTTGATGTAAGTAAGTTGCCAAGAGACAAATTATCTTTTTTCTTATCGCAATTCGAGTCATCATTTTCCACACAAATTGGATTAACGAGAAAAACATCGGCGTTTTCCATGAACAAACCTTCTCTCCGGTGAGAGTAGGTGAAATAGGATTGCTACTTGAAATTTCAAGGGTGGGAGAAAGGATAAGATCAATTCCCGGTGGAATCGAATCTTTTTCAAGATAAGCTTCAAATTCACTTTCTTCCGGTGAAGTAAGTGTAAAGGAAGAAGAAGACTTAATCTCGGCATCCTTATCGTTCTCTTCAAAGAGAGGATTCACGTTGCTAGATTTGAAATTATCATCGAATTCAAAAAGAGGATTTGAGTAAACTTGAAAATTTACTTCATGAAAATCCTTCTTAAGAGTCGAATCATCATTACCCGGTGGTAACGAATCAAGAGGAGCAAGTTCATCGACGAACTTCTCTAAATTATCACTAGTCTTCACCGGAGAAGAACTAGGAGGAAGAGTATTAGTGGTACTGCCACTAAACGGATCGTCTTTTGAAAAATCAATGATAGAAATGGCATGAACAAAATTCTTTTCCTTGTTTTTCTCAGATTTATCGGCATAGTAAACAAGTTCTTCCTTTCCTACTCTTAAAGTCAATTTTTCCTCGTACAAATCAATTAGAGCTTTTGCGGTTCGAAGGAAGGGTCTTCCTAGAATAATAGGTACTCTCGGATCGGGCTCAAAATTAACCACCACAAAATCCGCAAGAAAAGTGAAACCATCGACTCTAACTACAACATCCTCGGCTATGCCCATCGGGTGAGTAATCGAACGATTGGCAAGCTCGAGTGTCATACGAGTAGGAGTCAAAGCTTCAAGCCCAAGTTTCTTGTAGATAGAATGAGGTAAAAGGTTAATGCTAGCTCCTGAATCGGCTAAAGCACTAGTCCTATCGAGTTCTTGTAAAGCACATGGGATAAGAAATTTTCCCGGATCTTCGATTTTCTCGGGAACTTTGTTCATAATGATAGCAGAACATTCGGCATTTACGGTTGTGATGGCAATCTCCTCGAGCTTCTCTTTGTTCCTCAACAACGAGCTTAACCATTTGTTGAACTTTAGCATTTCGACGAGAGCATCTTTCAATCCAATCTCTAAACGGGGTTGTTTAAACATCTTCAAAAATCGGCTATGTTGAGCACTTGGTTTATCGTTCTCTCTCACTTTCATCCTCTCGGGATATGGAAGTTTAGATGGATACGAATTAGGTCTTGGAGAATTAAGATCTTGAATTTCAACATTAACGGTTTTCTTTGCTTTTGGTTTTGGGATTTCCATGAAAATGGATTCTTCTTCCTCCGGAGGTGAGACATGTGCGGTATTTTCCAAATTTGGATGTGCACTTTGTCCATTGACGTCTCCGGTTTTTTTCGGTTCCTTGAAAGAATAGAAATATCGGGTTAGGAACAAGAGAGTCAAGGTTCTTCACAAGTTATACCGCTTCTGTGGTAGATAGCATTAACATGCACACGAGTTAGTTACGGTTTACTTGGAATCGTACCCGATCTTGAGTGAAAGCGTGGCTGTTGTTTGTGATAATTTTGCATAAAACCTAGCATCATGTTTTGAAAATCATCTTTTTATCTTTGAGAATCGTTATAACTTCTTTGAAAATCGTTTTGGTTTCTTTGAAAATTATCCAACTTCATTTGTAAATTATTCATGTTCGCATCATTAGCCTTAGCATAACTTTTAAAATCCGTTTTCGAAACACTTTGAATTTGTGAAGTGGAAGGTAAAGCTTGATTAACCAAAGGTTGATTTGTTGGTGGGGTTTGGTAAACGGCTCCTTGATTATTTTGACGATTTTGGTTGAAATTGCCTCCACGGTTTTGATTCGAATTGAAATTATTTCCATGATATCGATTTTGGTTTCCTTGGTTGTTTTGAAGATTTGATTGATTAAAACCGGGTGGTCTCATTTGATTTGCCAAACTAGGAGGATTTCTTTGAACAAAGTTGCCAACGGCGGCGGTTTGTTGGAATTGATGAATGTTATCATGAAAAACGGGGAATTTCATCCTTGTTAACGACAATGGTTGAAATTATGTTTGAACCACATTAACACAAACTTCCTCACTGCTTTGACGTAGCAGAGTCCGAACATTTTTTTTCACTAGTCCATCTTTTCTAATCGGCTCATTCGAAATCCATTTTGTATTCAAAAAGCGCGATTGTTGAAATTCAAAAGAATTTAGAAGGTGTAGAAAGTAGAACGAGGATCATTTGTTACTTCGCTCTTGTTTAATTCACACTTCTCGAATAACGACTTGCTTACTCTCAATAATTTTGGGGCCTTTTAAAAACCATCACGAGGCATCTTATCTAGAAAATTTCCACCCGCGGCGGAATCTAAAGCATCTTGATCATTGGTATTCAAAGAATTGTAAAACGTATCAAGTTGATGTAATTTCGAGAAACCAGGATGAGGACATTGACGAAGAAGTCCTTTGAAACATTCCCATGCTTCGTTGAAAGTTTCATTTGGTTTTTGGTAAAAAGTAGTGATTTCTTTCGAGATAAGTTGTTTTGAGGTGGGAAGAATTGGTTTATTGATTTCGAAGACAAATCATCCCACTAGAATTGAGCGAGTGGTTCCTATCTACCAAAGTCCGGGCTCAACTTCAGTGAGAAAGAAAAAAAGCAAAAGCTTAATTGACGTGTTTGGAACATCGGATGTCTAAACGTAGAATGACTTTGTTGAAAAATAAAAAGATGATTATGAGGGTCTTTTTACCGTAAATTGATTACCTTGACAAGATTATCAAAGTTTGTTTAAAGCTCAAAATTGTTTTGCATTTATCGATGAACACCAATTGCATCTCGTATCCCTCATGAGCTTGTAACATCTAAAGCCATGTACGAATTGTCGGCCATTGAATCTCGGTTTCCTCACAATAACGTTGTTATTTGGTTGTTTGTCGACGATTTCCGATTACGAGTTTGAACGAGTGCGAAAAGGGGGGGGGGGGGGGGGGGGGGGGGGGGGGTGGGGGGGCATGCACTAAAAATAAAGAAATAAAAAGTATACAAAAATTACACTAATTTTTTTTTTACAGATCTACTTTAAACGAATACACTTAAGACAACTTAAAACCAAATATCAACTACTTCACTCGCTCTTAAAAATTTCTTTCTAAGTGAAGCCGTAATTCGAAAGTGACACAAATGCAAGTTTTGAATCTGTGGTTCGATTTGGGAACTTTTCAAGTTCACCGGAACTTATTTATGATAATACCTCGATTGAGAGTATTATATGTTGGTGTTCGTTTACCAACTTTGTATATTTTATTTTATTTTTTTAAGGAAATTTTTTTTTTGAAATTTTTTTATATATGTGATAACTATACTAAAAAGAAAAAGAAAATATTTTTTACTTTTTATATATATTTTTTATTTTTTTGGATTTTTAAAATATTTAACTAAAATGAAACTTTCGAGGACGAAAGGATCTTCAAACCAAATCAACAAACGTAAACGATGGATTCTTTAATACAAGTCCCCGGCAGCGGCGCCAAAAATTTGATGTTAGAATTTAAACACACAATAAAATATATAATAATATAATATTCCAAAAGAGCAATTAAGAACTTTTCTAAAGTCTCCCTTAAGAAAAGCTCACTCTAAAAGATATATATAATATATAATACGTATATTTAACCGGGAAGTATGATCACCCAGGGTCTTTCCTAACTGACTGTGAAATTGAAGACCCTGCTTTAGCTGGATATGATTTGAATAAGAGAAAAGATAGTTTTGGATATCTATAACTACTAAATAAAAGCAACAATTACAAGCAATTTAACACTTAAACAATTAACGGGTAACAAATAAAACGCGACAATTAAGCAAATAAGACAAAATTAAACTTTAAAATTGCAAACTAAATTTCTAAACCTAAAGTAGGACAAGAGAAAATTTTAGGAAAAAGGAAAATATTTTTTTGATTATTTTTGAGTTTATTATGAATTAAAAAACGAATTAATCTAATTAATTATAAAAAATAGCAAAAAAGTCCTAATAAATTGAATAAATAATTTTTAAAACTTAGAAAAAGTCCAAAAATGTTGTAAAAGCTAAGAAAACTATTTTTAAACAAATTAAAAATAAAAACCGATTTTCAAATTAAAATAAAAGCTCAAAAATTAAAATTAAAATCTATCAAAGAAGAAATAAGGATTTTTCTTGAAAAATGTAAAGACTAAAGCTAGTTTTTATAAAACTAAAAACTATTTTTTTGTATTGTGTAAAAACTTTTTTCTATTTTTAATTTTTTTGAAATTAAAAACCTAAAAAAATGATTAAAAAAAAACTACTTAATGAACATTACCAAAAATTCAAAGGAAAAACTAAAAGGCAAACAAGATGACAAGAAAAATATAGCTAAGAACAGCTTAAAGAATACGCTCATAAAGCTTATGAATATGCTACGGCTTAAGTAGGAAATGAAAACGTGTACAAGAGTTAAATGGATTGGTATTATACAGATGACTATTGTAGCATATTGTTAACACTGTTGGGTCATTGAGGAGAGGTCGTGTTCGAGGTCAGGCAACCCCCTCTTTTTGCCTATTTTTTATTTTGCTTTTATCAAAAACTCTAAATATTGAAAACTTATAAAACTCACTTTTTTTGAACAACTTTAATGAAATGTGTATAATTGAAAGACTAAAATGAGCTTTTTAAAAGCGTAGAAATAAACAGATCATAAGCCAAGCTTTGGCGTTACTTTTTTTCCTTGTTTGGACAGATAAGCTGCACAATCTTGTTTAGGACTTACAGAGGTAAAAGTCGAAGTACTAGCTAAATGAAAGATCAAAGATACTGTCTGCGTAAATGAAAAAGTCAAAGTACATCGTGATTATAGGAACAATAACGTTTAAACGGTTGTTTTTAGCATATATCGTGTAACCAGCTATTAGTGATAAGTATCTATTAGTATTTTTGTTATTCAGGACTGTATACCTACAGTGGTAATCCCTATATGTTTTATAAAAGACCCTAGAAGGCTTTAAAGATAAAACCAAAAAATACACGAATCCTTAGTATTTGTACTTGTTAGTGGATCTGCAATAGGCAGATCAAAGGTTTATAATAAAATCGGTTGAGAAAATATTATTTGGTCTTCTTGATACTAGTTATTTAGTTTCCGCATAATTAACAATATTGTATCAGTGTTACATGTGTTACTAACTCGGATTTATCAGGATGTAACATCCTTTACGGTATAATCGTTAAGGAAGTAAAAAAAGATAGAAAAAATAAGAATACCCGCCACGACCCACCCCCCGCACCCCCGCACCTCCGCACTAAGCACGCTCCCACCTTCACACCCCTACACCCCTCCGCCCCCGGATAGGCCTACACAACGCTCCACCGCCCCTCCCTGGTCACAGAAGCCTGTGTGAGACACTATCAAGAGAACTTTTCTCGATTGAAAATTTTCCAAATCCCAAAAGATGTCTGAAACTTGAACCATCGTTCCCACCTCTCATCACTGCACCTATAAACAACCAATAATCAAGAAAGTGAATATACCAATGGTCCATGAAGAGCGACAGTATATTGCTATCATCATGCTCACTACTAATGGAGACCTAAATCGCCCAATGGAAATCAAACACAACTTAACTGCATGCTCCCTCAGTGTCTACACCAAAGACTTCGCTTGCTGCAAATGCAAGAAGAAACAATGAGAAAGCCCTTAATATACTGCTTTCTGCTATACCTGATAGGCATCTTCTCAGCTTTCATGATGCTGTAGACGCAAGATCTTTATGGAGAGCCATAAAAGCAGGTATGGAGAAACGAAGCATCAAAGATATGCAAAAGAATCTGTTGAAACAACAATATTGAACATCACTATTGGATCTAGGACTGAACTAGATACAGCATACGAAAGGTTGCAGCATAATCTTACATGCCTTGAATTACATGAGCTACAGTGTCCATTGAAATCAAATTTTTGAAGTTTCTAAGAAGCCACCCATCTGTGTGGCATGTAGTGGCTACGCATGACTCGGGACAACCTGGATTTGGATGAGTTAGATTTTGAATGATCTCTACAACAACTTAAAGGTGTATGAGCAAGAATTGAAGTGTCTCAAATTCAATTCACCAAACATTGCCTTTCGTCCACAGAAGTCAAAGGCAGACGTATTGAAACAAAGTACTGCTGAACCAACAAATATCCCAACGGATATCCACAAGCTGCCTCAACAAGGCCCCACTGCTCCTAACTATGCTTCCTCCCTCAGAGGAAATCAATTTTCCTTCTTTTCTAACAAGCATCCATGCCTACAACTCATGATGATGAAGACCTGCTATAAATTGATGAAGATGCTATGGAAGAAATTGACATTAGGTGGCAGGTGGCTATGATAACTGCAAGGATAAGGAAGTTTATGAGGAAGACAGAAACCAATGATCTCAAGCAAAGAAAGGATCACATTTGACAAATCAAAGAAATTGAATGTGTAATTGTCAAAAGTTTGGGTCCCATTTTGCTAGAGAGAGCCGGTTTGCTAAGTTATCAAGAAAACAAGCAAATGGTCGCAGAAAAGAAGACTGTGGCTATTGAAGATCAAACTCAAAAGCCTTGGTGGGCAAACAACAACAGGAAGATAGTGATTGGACCAAGGAATTTGATGCTGAACCAACGACGTTTGCTATTATGGTGCACTGCTGTAGTTGAACAAGATGATTGGAGAATGGAGTTTGATGCAGAACATGTGCACTTTGGAGAAGATGGACTTGGTGATTTTGACTGGAGCAATAAAGATGATGATACACCAGTGTCTCTAGCTTTAATGGCTACAAACTCAGAGGTACCTTACTGTTCCAAATGTAGCAAATCTTATAAACTGTTGCTTGAAAACTATCAAAAAGAAAGAGATAATTTTCAAAAAGCTTTTTAAAGGACTGAAATCTAGGATATCAAATGAGCTTAGAGGTCATTAAAGGACATACTTAAAACACATGAAAAGAATGAATAGCATGGGTGATAAGAATGACAAATGGAATATACTTAAAGATAAAGATTTGAAACTAGAAGAAAACAAAAGAATTAATCAGCCTTAAAGAAAGAGATATTTCAAAAGTAGTAAAACTTGAAAATAGAGAAATGGCTTTTTTTTTTTTTTTTTTTTTTTTTTTAGTTTTTTTTTTTTCTGTACTCAAAACGTAGTCCTAAACAAACAAAGATATGTGTCCTGATACGTCATGTATAGTTTGGGATTGGAGTCTAGTAGTAGTAGGAAAGTGACAATTTCATCTGGGGAAGAACCTTTGACTGATTCTGTGTACAAAATTTCAAAGAGAAAAGGCTACAAAGTATAGTACTCACCACAGTACAGATTATTCCACTTGGCAAATGTCTCCTTTACAGGGATAGATGAACAAGCCCAAAAGAATTAAGTTGTTAATCAAGAGAAAACAAAATCAAGCAACCAGAAATTGATAGAAAATAAAGTCTTAATTTGAAGATGGGTTGATAGTGAAGATGAAGAGACTGATGTTTCAGAAAGTCAAAAGAAACTGTTTTAACTCCGAGAAAATTAAACATCTTTTGAAAACAGGTCACCAAACATCGAAAACAGTGTTGGTCAAGAACTAGACAAAGGGACTTGGGAACAAAGGGGTAAATTATGTTTTGTATGTTACAGTCCCCAATCACCTAATTAAGGATGAACCTACCATGAAAGAACCATCAAACAAACCCCAAGAACTCATAAACAAAAGGGAACACAGGGTTCAAGGGGAACAAGACCAGTTTGGAACAACATCCAAAGAGTAAACCATAGTAATTTTGCAAGAAACTCTAGGAACCCTCACCAAAGGAGATCCTTTATTCCATCAGCAGTACTTACAAGGGATGGGTTGATAAGTACTGTTAGACCAAAAATGACACAGGCAGTACCTTCAAAAAGTACTGCTAATGTGACTTATCAAGGTGCTGCTAGATCTAGAGTACCACAGGCAGTACTTTCACGAAGTACTGATGGAAGTTATTATCCAAGGTTGGATAGTAGAAGACCTAGAATCTCAAGATACTCACCATCATCAAGGTCTTCTACCACAAGGACTCCTCATAGACCACAAAGACCCAAGAAAATTGTTAAAATGATCTGGGTAAAGAAAGGAAGTACTGTTGGATCCCAAGCAGTACTTCCACAAACTGTCAAGAAGAGTGCTATGATAAGTCCAAAACAAACATGGAAACCAAAAGGGAACTATCTAGATTCTGTGAATAGGTAGATGGTTAAACATTCAATCAATAAGCTTCCTCTGAAACCCATATGGTTACCATCTCTTGAATCTCGAACTCTGTAG
>BQNB010149301.1:0-16187 GCA_026074375.1 Tanacetum coccineum | reverse complement strand
ACAAAGTGGTGAGCCTTGCCCGTTGGGTCGTTTCCGAGTGACCATGCGAATTTCAGCCAAATCCGACACAGAAATTTGTTTTCCCGCAATATAAATTTTGTTGCCGAAAAATATATTTCTTGCCGAAGTTCAGCTCGTTGACCGCATCTCTATCGAAAACTCTCATTCACGGGACCTCTCACAATAGAAAAGTAAAATTCGAAAAAAAAGGTCGGGTTGAAACCGGTTTTTGGAAACCGGTTTTCCAAACCGATTCAAAAACCCGGTATACAAACCGGTGGAAGCTTGAAAAACCTAAACCGGTTTCAAACCGCCGGTTTGACCACAAACCGAAATCGGTTTGGTCAAAACCGGTGTTGACCGGTTCGGTTTTCCGGTTTCAAACAGGTGCCGGTTTGAAAAACCGGTTTTTTTGTGCACCTCTAGTTAAGCCTTCAGCTTAAAGAGATTAAAATATAATGGTTAGTGGGTTCTCTATTTAATTGCCACTTAATTTTTAAGGTTCACTGTTCATTCCTTAATTTTTTTTGTTGGGTGGTTATCATCTGAGCTGTCACTTAGGGGGTGTTTGCCATTGCGTTGTGGAGCAAATTAATTGCTTATTACGTTTGAGAATCGCAATTATGTAGCAAAGAGTGTTTGGATACCAAAAGTCAAAATGTGATTATCTACGTTTCTAGACTTTCAAAACGTCGTTATCAAAAAGCAAGTGGTGACTTGGTGTCACAAAACGCAATAATGTTTTGAAGTAAATTACTTATGCACCCCTCAATTAATATGGCCCACCATATTTTGATAATAATAATGTCTATTTTGGTAATTTTTAAATTATATTATTTAATAATCTTATTTGCCAAAATATCAAACACCATAATTAAATTCAAACACTAAATTTCATAATCACGTTTTGAAACATCTGATTATTTGATTATCCGTTTTTAAAACGCATAATCTATTTTTAATAAGCAATCCCAAACACCCCTTTAATCTTTAATTATTACCGATCAAAACAAAATCTCAAATATAACGGATCCTAAATAATTGCAAAGTCCAATGTCTAAAGGGTTACAAAACATAATATTGAATATGGCCACCAAAATAATACCAACTTAGATTTTTAACAAAGTAAATTGGTTTATAAAAAGTTTCCAAATCTCTACAAAAGCTCAAATATCACCTAGCAACAAAATACCACCCCCAAAGCTATCTAAACTTTTATCAAGGTTTAAATAAGCTATAGCTTCGTTTTAATGTAAGTAAATCGGTTTAAGTTTTCAATTTTGTTGGTTTAGAAAAAAAAACCACTAGAGGTAGGGGTGAGCAGAAAAACCAATAAACCGAAAACCGAAAACAATCGAATCGAACTAATAACCGAACCAAATTTGCCAAAACTGAATCGAACTACAAATTCGATTTTCAGGTTGGATATGGGTTTGGTAATTTAAACCGAAAAACCGAACCGAGAACCGAATTTATATAAATATTATAAAAATACAATTAAAATTGTATCCTAATATAAAAAAACAATTTTTATGCTTGAAATAATATTTTTTTGTTAAATATCTATCTAATTATTTTAATTTTTTAAATTAAATTGCGTAATTCGGGTCAACCCGAAAACTGAACCGAACTCAAATTCGATTTTCGGTTCGATTCGGTTTTTAAGTTGACTCAAAATTTTTTTTGTTCGAACAACCCGATAAGTGAACCGATCAACACCCCTAGTTTAATTACTAGAGGTTGTTGGGCTTTGAATGGGCCGGATGTGTCCAGTTGTACAAGAATTAGGACTGGTTACCAAAATCGTATCTGAAGTTGTATAAATAACAGAAATCATCCATAGAATCATCATTGTAATCAAGAAACCTACCTGAACCCTAACACAAATAAGATGGCAGACTACATACCTTTGGAAATCCAAGCCGAAATCATGAAAAGGCTTCCTGTGATATCATTGATTCGATTCAGAACCGTCTCCAAACAATGGAAGTCTCTTATCGATAGCCCTAAATTTATTGCTGATCACTGTGTCATCCAGCACCACACTCAGTCGCATCGTCATCTTCTGTTACGTTACTTGGAAGCAGAGGTGTCGTCTACGGATTGTGTGGCTAGATATTTTTCAATCGTGGATGATGATACATTCCCTCATCAGAAGGTCTTCATGACTACTCCCGTGTCCGTTAATCTACTTAACTATCCAGCGAAACTTTTGGCGTCTCTGAGGCATGTTTTTGGTATTTACAGTTCTAACGAATCACAAAGCGTGCTGTTATTGGAATCCGTCAAGTAGAAAAACAGTACTATCGTTTTTGCCTAACGTGCCCTGATGAGAGATGATGGTGCTGTATTAACTCTTGTTGCTTGGGGTTTGTCCTAGAACTCAGTGATCTAAGCTTGCAAATCACATGTAATTATATGTACTAAGAACGAAAACGCTACTATTCCTAATCAGTTGAGGTTTTTACATTGAGCTTCAGGTTTATGGAAGACGTCAAATAGCAACTAGCCTCGTAAAATCAATTCGTTACTTGTATCTCTCAAAGTACGCATAATAAAATAATTTATTTACTGGCTCGCTTACGATATGTGTTCCTCGGATTTATGAGATCAGAATTGTCGTTTGATCATGTCATTTGATTTGACAAGCGAAGAATTTACGGAAATATACCTCCCTCAGAACTTAGCAAGTTGCAAAACTGATGTGTGTATATCTAAGCTAAACGAGTCTCTTGTTGTGCTTGAAAAAAATCACGCCTCCAATGCAAATGTATGGATTATGCAGAACGGTGATCCAAAATTGTTCACACATATATTCACCATTAACACGCCAATAAAATCGATAAGAGATGTAGCTGGATTCAGAAAGAATGGTGAAACCATAATTGAAAAGAAAAAAGGTTTGAAAGAGAAGGAACTAATTGTTTACGAACCCAACTCTAAACAAATCAACTATACTGGGATTGCTGGGCCATTTGGTTACTTCTTTGTTACTCCCTACACACAAACACTGCTTTTGCTTGATCATAAAGATAGTGTGGATTCACGAACACGAACACGAACACAGAGTGGGCGCTTTCGTAGAGTAGGTGATCGAACGCTTAAAGGGTGCTACAAGTTCCCACTCGCTGCATCTTCATCTACAAGCTACTATGGAGCTTCAAAGAGATATTATTCACAAGAGGAAGTGAATGAGCTCGTCAAGAAGAAAAGTAAAATCATTGGTAAAAGAATTTCAGCCTCTTTTAACAAGAAATTTGTTAACTTGAGGACACAATTGGCCGAGAAAGGTATTATAAGTTTGGATAAAACCCCGGGGATTGGCGAAGAGGATGCAGAATATGAAGAAAGCGATGATGAAGCTGCATCATGGAATGAAGTATGAAATTTCAACTTAAAACTCAAACCATGTATACTCGGATGTACTTCCTTACAAATTATTACGTAATATACAAATATTCTCTCTCTTTTATTAAGTCTCTTACTAATCTAAATTATTTTAAGGTGTTATGGAAAAAAAACAAACTTGAAACTGGTTGTGATAGACCTGTTGATCGATGTCTTGTGCTTACATGTCAAATTTACATATCATGATCTATTAGAAAAAAATCAAGACATGAAAATCCTTACCGCTAGGTCATTTGGTGAGATTTAAGATTATAACACAATCTTTTTTGTTATAATCTTTTATACAGCACTGGTCAAAAATAAAAATCGAGTAGTACTTTACTGGGCATATTAAAACATGACTAAAAAAATAAAACGAAGTATTAATACCATGGATTTACATTAAAAGGCTAAAACAAGCTACGTATTTTTTTTTTCCAACGGCATAATAACATTAAAAATCCAAACGAGGAGCTCGGGTAAATTACAAGGGGTGGGAAAGAGCGTTACACGGGGGTTTAGAAACCACTCTAGCCTGTTACAAAAAGCCTTCTTAGACCTATCCGAAATCCAATTAAGAGAAAAGATTTTAATATCATTAAAGATAAACTCCTTCTTGGGACGTTTTGAGTGAAGATCACCTCGTTACGATATCTCCGGAGTATCCAGATAGTTGCTTGAAGTGCTGCATCTAATAGAGTGGAGTTGACAGGAGATAATATTGCTCTTCTCGCAAGAGAGAAAACATCGTTTGGGGTTTCAATATGAAACGCAGATTGAGAATAAATAGGAAAGAAATGGAATTCCCGTCAAGGTGGAGATTTGTTGGAGGGTGTGGTCTGCCCACACAGCATAGCTGTACATTGAATAAAATGGTTTCAAATAGCTCAACTATTGAGTGTATGACTCAATTGCAATTTTTTGCTCTTGTATGGCGTAGGCCATCAACCAAGTTTATTTCACACATGTGTTCAATGCTTCATATTTTACTACTATTAAAGGGAGATGTATATGAACTTCGTGATCATCCGATATTCACCAAACACATTTGTTTGTATGAAAGATTTAGTTAATGTGAGGCTTTTCTAAAAAATTGTGTGGTATAGAATGGATAAAATTCTATACGAGTAAGCTTTTAAAAGGAGTGTATTTAATCTAGAGAGGGTCCAAAATAATTTCAAGAGAGCTCGGAGTTTACACCGTGTAACCTCGGTAATCCATATTTGCTAACGAAATTCCAGCCTCGCTTTCGCCCATGGACGTAGTTGATTGCCGAACCACGTTAAATCCTTATGTCTTCAACTATTGCTCTATTATTCTATTTAATTACTTGCCTCGAAAGTATGTTTTGTTCGTTTGATGTTCGAGTAAATGGTAATTTGTTGATAGTACATGCAACACACATATGAGAAGTATCTACAATCACACATTTAAGATCCATTTAAAAATAGACACGTCTCCCCCTTAAATTCTCCTTATTTAAAGTTTTTTTTTAAAAACGAAATTTACATTTTGCAAACCAACTTCATATTAGGAAGCCCAAACACTTAAAAAGGCCCAAACCTCATACGCTACACGAACACAAACAGGCCTAAAGGAGTCCTATTATCCTATATAAGTAACCACCTATTTTTACAGAATTGTTTTTTTTTGTTCCAAAAACCCTAAATTTCAAACCCTCAACATGTTGAGAATCAAATTGTGTGCCCATATACCATTTGATTTCATGTTGAAATCCATGAAAATGCTTCCTTTAAATCTTTTGATTAGATTAAGGTCCGTTTCAAAAAATCTATGGAAGTTCTTATCGGTACTTCTTGAATTCATGAATGATGCATTACGTCATCAAACACAATACACAACCTCAAATCATCTACTCCTAAGGTTAACTAATGAGGTTAAAATACGCTCCAAGCATATTGGTTTCGTTAACCGACGATGATACATTCCCAAACCACAAATTTTCTCATATTGTCCCCGAGGCTATTAAGCAAGTTGATTTACCATGCGTATATGATTCTTCACACGGAGTGTTATGTACGTTTGGTTATAATAATTTAGATATAGGTTCGTATATGGCTGTTCTTTGGAATCCTATTGTTAAAAAGTCGGTTGGCATTGTTATCCCTAGATCGGGTTCATCTACTCGTTGTAGTCTTGGTTTTGGTGTTTGTCCCAATACTAGTGACCCTAAGATCATTAAGATTAATATTTATAAAAAGCCATGCGTGCATTGGGAAATTCAGGTCTTTACTCTAAGCTCGAGGGTATGGAAAAGTATATCTATCGATCCGCCATCTAAATTGTGTCACTTCGTTGATCATGTTCCTATAGAAGGGTTTGTTTATTGGCTTGGTTATGGAGAATCTGAAAGCACCACTAATTTTATTATTTATTTTAATTTGAAGAGCGATGAATTTGGTGAAGTGTGTCTTCCAGATAATTTAGTACATTCAACAGAATTGGCGATATCTAAGCAAAACGAGAATCTAGTTGTGCTCGAGTATTGTTATGAGAGTGAGATACCGGTTTGTGATGTGTGGATGATGATGGATTGTGTTACTAAATCTTTAACCAAGATGTTCTCTTTTAAGTTACCACGTGATAGAATGGTATTAGGGTTCAGAATGAATGGTGATGCTATAATGGAAATAATAGACTGTGATGGAAAATCCATGCTTGAAGTATATGAATCATTCCCAGGAGACTTCAATGCTATCGGAATTCAAGGAGATTATCTTTCGTTTTATGTGTCCTCTTACACAGGATCGCTTCTTTTGCTTGATCAGTCTGATTCCATCATTCATTGATGGCAAAGGTATAGACATGGAGAATCAAGGACGGAGCCAGTGGGGGGTGGGGGGGGGGGGGTGGGGGCTGGAGGGTGCTCGTCCTCCCTAACAATGGCGGACCTACCCTATGCGAAGGTGTTTCCCAGAAACAACCTTAGAAATTTAAGCCTTGTTGCACGTATGTATAAGACAGAAAGACAAGAAAGAAGCTCAATAATCATCGTACGAGTAGAAAAGAAAAGTGTGATTTATGTTTTAATGGAGGTAGTGAGATCTTTCTACTTTAAAGAGGAAGATGATGCGAAAAAAGAAAACAAAAACAAAAAGGAGTAGTCCTTTTATTATAAAGAAAGTATTTTTATTAGGAAGTTTTATTTTTACCATTTTATTTTATAATTTAGCAATTTAGTGCTTAATATATTAGTATGAATTAACCTCTTTCGTAAGGAAACCGCTTTATTAGTTCGTATTCTGATTGAACTATCTTTGCTACTATTCGCATCAACTTTTGCCCTTTTTTTCATTTTTTCAACTAATCAAGTTGATAAAATTTTAGTGAACCCGTATGTCGGACGTTTCAAAATTCAATTCAACTTTTAAAACAAAAAATTGTATGTTACTACCGAAAAATTTGGGCCCCCTTAATACCAATTCCTGGCTCCATCTCTGTGGAGAATGAACATACTTTATCATCTTTAGAAGTCTCTTTACTAAATTAATTTCTTTTAAGGTTTTATGGAAAAAAAGAAAACAAACTTGAAACTGGTTGTGTGAGATGAAAGATTCATGTTGTGTAAGATGCTAATCAAACAACTAGTTGTGGTTTCAAGTCATGTCTGGGACAATTGTGTCATGATATTGGTCGGATATACGTAGTATAACTGTTAATCACCTTTTCTTTGATTTAAAGTAAAATACACTGTATTAGAAAGTACTCGTTGAATTATGTTGCTGTTAGTTTGTTATGTTCATGGTCTTTGTGTCCGGCTAATTCCTTACCGCTAGGCCATTTGGTGATGGTTTAAGATTATAACACACATATTTTGTTTGTTATAATCTACAAAAAATCTAATCAAGTTGTCATGTGCAAAGTAGTTCATCTAATCTCAAAAATGACCGAGTGTACCTTCTTTGCATAAAAGTCTTTATATGGACACTTCTATATGTAAGAAATTAAGATGAAATCTGTTTCTCATGATTCATAAATTGTTTATTGTTCAAATATAAAAATCGAGTAGTACTACACTGGGCGTATTAAAACATGACTAAGAAAACAAAACAAAGTATTAAAACCATAGATTTACAATAAAAGGCTAAAACAAGCTAAGTACTTTTTTCGAACGGCATAATAACACTAAACATCCAAACGAGGAGCTCGGGAAAGTTACAATTACACGGGTTTGCAAACCACTCTAGCCAATTACAAAACCCCTTCTTGGAACATTTTGGAGTAAAGATCACCTCGTTACGATATCTCCAAAGTATCCAGATCGTTGCTTAAACTACTGCATCTAAAAGAGTGGAGTTGACAGGAGATATATAAGTTTGCTCTTCTAGCAACAGAGAAAACATCATCTAGGCTTTCAATATGAATGTCCTTAATTTTCCACCAATCAACAACCTTAACCCATGTTTCCTTAACAACAAATTTAACTAAAATGTCGTCTTCTGTCTCAAGATCGTCATCACGTACCGGGCATTGGACCGAATGTAAATCAACTCCTCTATTACCAAGATTAATACGAGTTGGAATTCTCCTATTTTCGAAACGCCATGACGTGATATTCACCTTGATGGGAACAAGTTTGTTCCATCTCGTTTGGGACAGATTTGATGGTGGAAAAACATATTACTGTAATATATTTTCTAAATTCTAAATACATTTACTGTAAAATTATAAGTCTAAAATGTTTAAAAACATTTGTTTGCTTAATAAAAGTGTTTGGTAACATAGTTGCAACTTTAATTATAAAGTGTAAAATGATATAAAAAGACATATACACATTAAAATAAAATATGATTAAATAAATTCGAGAATACATATGTAAATTAATAAGCATAACGCTTGCAGCAAGATTCTAATACTTTCTTAAAAAGCGTTTTGAATAAAAACGGTTTTACAAACTTTGCATTTAAAGACTCTAAAATGCTTGCAGGCAAACATGACTGAACGGTTAAAATGTTATTGAATAGGTGCTATTCAACTTTTATTTAGCATGTTGACAATTTTTCCCAAGACTATTCATCTAAACTTTTCAAATCTGAAAATGTGGATTCAAATTTACAACAATTTTGGCAACGTTTTCAAATCAATTTAATCTTTGCATCTTTTCTAAACAGAATAATCACGTTTTGCCATAAATCAAGTTGTGATAAATCACTCGTTTTTCATATTTGTGTCATGATTAGGAGGCATTGCTTCCAAATAATGTTGCAAATCTTCCAAACTCAAACTATCGAGCCAATTATTCCCATCACCAAGTTCGTCTTTTGGCATCGGACATTCTGAAACTCCCGTGCCACTTTGCTCGCCTTCAAAGGTACCACTGAACTCACCATCTGAATTGGAATTTGCAAATGAATCGAAACTGTCACTAGTGTTGCTACAGCTATTCTGTCTTTGTAGTTCATCACGTGTACGTTGAATGTTGATGTCTTGTGGTGGTTCGATCATCTCCTTCGGATTATTCTTCTTGTTGTAAAGACGACACAAAACCCAATCGTCTAACTACAATCATCAAAACATACTAATATAAGATGAAAAGTCAACAAATTTACGGTATGAGATTGGTTGGTGGTTTATAAGACTAGTTGTCCGTTCCTCTCACAAGCTAGCTTTTTGTGTGAGTTCTACGCTTTGACTTATGAATCAATACGAGCCTAGTATAGGATAGGTTTGTCAGTTACCCATAATACATAAGTTTGAAAAACATACCTTAGGAATAGTGGCATTGGTGCTGTGCTCATTAGAAGTTGCTGAATTTGGCATTGGAAGTCTATATTCATGCATTATCCAATTAGTCTTGATTCCTTTAACCCCTTTTCCCGCGTAAAAAACCATTGCTTTCTTAATCCCAACCGTCACATTTGGGTCGGATTTAGACTTAACTGGTTTATCCGCTCCGGTAGCTTTCCAGTACCCGTTTCTAGTGACCCGGTTCGGTCTAGAGCCGTTAGGATATTTCCTGTCTCTTGGTGTAAAAAAGTACCATTCCTTTGTTCCAAACAGAGCCATTTCTAAACAAATTTAGACGAAAAGTAATCAGTACGAAGTGACATTTGTGCAATGAACCGAGTTGGAGAAAACGTACCAGGAAGCTCCCATGGTTCGTGTTTGTAAAGATCAACATCAGCAATTATAGAAGGTGGTTGAGCTACATTATTAACAATGTTCAACTCTGGTCGAGCTTTACGAGAAAGGTAATGAACAATTAGCTCCTCGTCCGTCGGGTGAAACCGGAAACCAGGAGGCAAATTCAACTCAGCCTCAGCATCTCCAACTCTTGTTGTTGATCTCATGTTATGTTGCATGCTAGCTAAAGTTAATTTAAATAGTTGAATATCTATATGATAATTTTGAAGTGTGAATATGGAAATTTTATGATCCACATACGAGAGTTTATATACATGGGCTTGAATTAATAATATTGGATTCAAAGATGGTGTTTTTAAGTTTTAGAAATAAAGGGTGACAAAGATTTTTTTTACTAGTAGAAAAAATTCAAGTTTTTTTTGACAAAGTTAATTTGTTGATACAGTTGACGACAACGACACATACATGCAATGCTAGACACTTTAATTTGAACTACACAATGTGACGATTAGTAGATACACGACATGTAGACATCTACTTTATGTCATGCACTTTGTGTCAATTATGTATGACTAACTATAATAACAGATCAACTTTCGTCATATCTCTTTAAATTGTCTCTCCTAAAATGGATAATTTTTTTTCAAGATCATCATAATATCCTTACTAGAAATTAAATGACTATTACAAACATAGAACATTGAAGCAAAACAATAGTATTTCTTTTCTAAAATTATTGTTATCGGACTAAAAACACAGTTTTAAAAAAATGCATTTATTACAGATTTAATTTTTGAGAATGTCGCCAAAAGATAATTTTACCCATTAACAATTATTTAATGTCTTTTTATAGTAGTGAACAATTAATTTAAAACAAACTAAAATAAAAAGATGAACAATATAAATGAGACATAAGGAGTAATTAATTAGTTACTTAATTGTAACACTGTTATTTTATAAAAAGTAAAGATAGATAACTAGTATTAATTTACTTAAACTGTGTAATCAATCGTCACATTTGCGAACTTTTTTCATCAAAATATATCACCTTTGTAAGAGCATCCGATACAGGCTTCGTTATCGCCTGGCGTCGACGGATAACGCGAACCCGACACCGGGCATGACGTTATAGGGTGTCTCGTCGAAATCACCAACCATGTCATCTAGGTTTTTTTATTTGTGCAAAGTAAATTCTTGCTTGACGATGACTGGTCGAGTAGTGTGTTAAGGGGCGACCTGGCGGTAAGAATACCCGCATTCAAAGATGGAAGTCAAAGGTTTGAATTCAATGGGGAGAAAATTAATCCCCTTATGGCAATGAAGGTTCACCTGAACCGACTCTGGGCTATCGAAAATTAGTAGTCGCCGTGTATAATTAGTCGTGTTTCGCAACGTACTGTGTCAATATACCCAATGTTTTAACTAAGAAAAAAAAGGAAAAACTATATACGACTACACATATTGAGTTAAGATAAATTTGAATTTGTTTTATACATAATATTAAAATTTGGATTTGATTTAGCAGTACTTTTTTGATTTTAAATATATTGTCACATCAAATTATTTAGTCTTTATTTGGTTTAACAATAACCATTGGTGAATTTCTACTTGTTGCGGCAAGCTATGAACCATTATGGACATGAGTTGGGGTCATTATTTTCATGGAATCTTTGTGTATTTGTTGATTCAAAACTAAACGGCAGAATGGGTCAACAATCAGGTCACTACTTGCATTCATTGACCATTGTTTATGTAACATGATTGGCAGATTTGGGAACATATGACATCGTAGAACTATAATATGATTAAACTTTTTTATTTAATCAAAAAATATATTTAATACACATTAATTAAACTCATTAATTACTATATCAGAACATAATTCACACGTTAATGAACCAAAACACTCCTTTTTATGTACACAACAAGTAGCTATATCCGCGCGTCGCTGCGGGACGGTTAGCGGAGCGCGGGTTTGAAGAAACTTAAAGTTTTATTTATAAAAAAAAGATGTTGACTCTCACCAGTGCGAAATGAGAGAGGGTATTCGAGATGAAAAGAAAATTTATTTTAAATTTTTTTGAGAAAAAAAAACAAAAAAAAACTGGGTTAAAAACAAATAATGTGGACACCTACAATTTATTAATGCGGGAGGGTCGGGTCAAAAAATTTAATTTTTAAAAAAAAGGAAAAAAATTCTTTTAAAAATTTTTCACGAGAGCTGGAAAAAAAAAACTGGCCAAAAACTAATAATGTTGATGGTGACCCACTTTATTAATGTGGCGGGTGCTTCGGGTTAAATAACATTTAATAAGTAAGAATACCCGCATTCAAAGATGGAAGTCAAAGGTTTGAATTCAATGGGGAGAAAATTAATCCTCTTATGGCAATGAAGGTTCACCTGAACCGACTCTGGGCTATCCGAAATTAGTAGTCGCCGTGTAATTAGTCGGTTCGCAATGTTGGGTCAATAACCCATGTTACCTAAGAAAAAAAAGGAAAAAACTATATACGATACACTTTGAGTTAAGATAAATTTGAATTTTGATTTCAAATATATAAAATTTGATTTGATTTAGCATTACTTTTTTGAATATTAATATATTGTCAACATCAAAATATTTAGTCATTATTTGGTTAACCAATAACCATTGGTGAATTTCTACTTGTTGCGCAAGCAATGAACCATTATGACATGAGTTGGGGGTCCATTATTTTCATGGAATCTTTTTTATTTGTTGATTCAAACTAAACATGCAGAATGGGTCAACAATCAGGTCCACTACTTGCATTCATTGAACCCATTGTTTGTACATGATTGGCCAGATTTGGGAACTTATGACACGTCATAACGTATAATTACTGAACATAAACTTTTTTATTTAATCAAAAAATATATTTAATACACATTAATTAAACTCATTAATTACTATATCAGAACATAATTCACACGTTAACGAACCAAAACACTCCTTTTTATGTACACAATAACATGTGTCCTGTGGTACATATTAGCAAAGCCTAAAAGCTATTAGCAAAACACAAAGAAGTTTAGTAAATAAAAATCGCATTGATGATACCGATTAACCTGAGCCCGATTAACTGAGCCAACCTAAAGCCGAATAAGCTATTTGGGTTAGGTTATACTGGTTGAAAAACCTTAATTGGATTATTCAGGTTAACCCGAACTCTTATTAAAGTCGGGTTTCGGGTGAGAGTTTTGAGTTTACTGGGTTTAATCTGAATAACCCGCATAAGATATTTTAAAACTTTTTTCATAAATTTCTTTGGCTTTTCAAAAAAAGTTACACTCTTTTCTTATATTTATTTTAACCTGACTTATTCAGATTAAAACACGGATAACGGTAATCTCAATAATTTAGAACCAAAATAATCCGAACTTAATTAGAGTCGGATACAAGTACTCTTTTTCTTATCTTAATAACCAAATTAACACGACTTAAATAAAGCTTATTCGTGTCCAGTTTAGCATAATAACAAAACTAATATTGAGCGTATATGAGGTCATTGATGATTAAAAAATAATAATAAAATAAGATGATTAGATTTTTTTTTAGAAAAAGGGACAATCCCCGGCAAAAAAATGATTAGATTTAATAGTGGTTGTCTTTGATTGGTTATTTATGGGAAACTTTGTTTACAAGTAGTGAAGTTATGTGGGACCTTTCTTTAAATGGTTGTAGTCCAAGACTCCAAGTAGGACCATTTGTCTAAAATAATATACCTTTTGGATTCCTTGAAAAGATACTTTGACCTTTCATAATGGTCAAATTGATTTCACTGTGGTTCACTTCTTGTTATTCTTTCCATTAGTGTTTTGAATCTGAAATAAAGGCTTTTTCTTTTTTTATAGTTGTAAAATAGGTTTTTTTAACTTGTGCTATAGAGGTATACATGGGCAAAAAACCGGTTCGTGGAACCGACCCGATGAAAAAACTGGAAATCAGAACCGGTCAAACCTGGTTTTGACTAAAACCGGTCCGGTTTTTGGCCAAGCCGCCGGTTTGGTTTCATGGTTTCGACCGGTTTTTTGGAACCGGTTTCGGTTAACCGGTTCCAAACCGGTTTGGAGTTTTTTTTTTAAATTCGAATTTTGAATTTTAAACGGGTGGGGACCGAGGATGAGCGTTTTTCTGACTTTTTGTGTGTAGTGTTTGTCATTTTGCCATTTTATTTTAGTATAAATAGAGAGGTTGTGTATTGATTCAATCAGCTTTAAAATGTTCGGACATTCATAAAAAAAACAGACCGATGACTAAAAAAGTGCGAGAGAGTATTTAAAAAAAGAAGAAAAAATTTTTTTTTCTAAAAAAAAAAAAAAAAACCGATCGGACCGGGTAGGGTTGAGCCGGCATATTAAATGCACCCCGGTCAACCCGGTAAAAAAAAGGAAAATTTTATCTTAAAATTTTTTTGAGAAAAAAAAGTTTACTTTTAAAAACTTTTTGAGGGAAAAAATGGTAAAAAAAAACTAACTGTTAAAAAAAAATATTCATAAAAAAACAGACCGATGGCTCCGACAGTGCGAGAGGGTATTTCGAGGAAAAAAAAAGGAAAATTTTATTTTAAAAATTTTTTTAGAAAAAAAAAGGTTAAAAAAAAGGTAAAAAAAAAAGTCAATGTAAAGGAAAAAAAAAAGGGCGCATTAAATTTTCGGGTCAAAAAGGGCGGGTTGCATTAATTTTTTGGCGGGCCGGGGCGTCTGCCCTTTGTATATAGTAACAAGTTAGGTCACCCGCGCTCTGCTGCGGGATGTTTGGCGGCCGGTGTTTTCGGTTGGACGTGTTAGAAAGTATGTTTTTGTAAAAAAAAAAAATTAACGGTCGTTAAGCAACGACCGATTTAAAGCACTGTTTTGGTGCATTCTAAAAAAAAACTAACGGTCGACCGCTAGTGGGGAAAGGGGTATTTTATAAAAAAAAATTAAAATGAGGGCAGTTTTCGTAATTTAACACATAGTGCGAGGGGGTATTTCGTAAATATTTGAGGGGCTATTTCGTAAATAAAAAAAGGAACGGGTCGGGGCGTGGTTAGTTCTATTGTTATTCATAAAAAAAACAGACTGATGACTCAAAAAGTGCGAGAGAGTATTTAAAAAAAACAATTTTTTTTTTCTAAAAAAAAAAAAAAACCGATCGGACCGGGTAGGGTTGACCCGGCGTATTAAATGCACCCCGGTCAACCCGGTGCATTTAATGCACACTAAATGCAAAAGGCCATTTAATGCTGTTTAAAATGTTCGGACTTTCATAAAAACAGACGATGACAAAAAAAGTGCAGATGAGAGTATTTAAAAAAAGAAGAAAAAAAAAATTTTTCTAAAAAAAAAAAAAAAAAACCGATCGGACCGGGTAGGGTTGAGCCGGCATATTAAATGCACCGTCAACCCGGTAAAAAAGGAAAAATTTTATCTTAAATTTTTTTGAGAAAAAAAAGTTACTATTAAATACTTTTTTGAGGAGGAAAAATGGCAATAAAGGGTAAAAAAAAACTAACTATTAAAATTTTTTTTATAAAAACAGACCGATGGCTCCGACAGTGCGAGAGGGTATTTCGAGGAAAAAAAAAGGAAAATTTTATTTTAAAATTTTTTTTAGAAAAAAAAAGGTTAAAAAAAGGTAAAAAAAAAGTCAATGTAAAGGAAAAAAAAAAAAAAGGGCGCATTAAATTTCGGGTCAAAAAGGGCGGGTTGCATTAAATTTTTGGCGGGCCGGGTAGGCTGCCTTTTGTATATAGTAACAAGTTAGGTCACCCGCGCTCTGCTGCGGGATGTTTGGCGGCCGGTGTTTTTGGTTGGACGTGTTAGAAGGTATATTTTTGTAAAAAAAAAATTAACGGTCGTTAAGTAACGACCGATTTCAAACACTGTTTTGGTGCATTCTAAAAAAAACTAACGATCGACCGCTAGTGGGGAAATGGTATTTTATAAAAAAAAAAATGAGGGCAGTTTTCGTAATTTAACACATAGTGCGAGGGGGTATTTCGTAAATATTTGAGGGGCTATTTCGTAAATAAAAAAAGGAACGGGTCGGGGCGGACTGGGTCGGGTCGACCCGACAATACCGATAACTCATTTTTTTTTGGGGCCGATGAAAAGTAACCATGCGAAAAAAGGAGAAAAAAAGTTGGGCTAGATGTTGGACTAAACTAAAAAAAAAAAAAAAACTACTTGGGCCGGGCCAAAGTAGAGGCCAAAAAAAAAGTTGGGCTGGATGTTGGACTAAACTTAAAAAAAAAAAAAAAAGACTTGGGCCGGGCCAAAGAAAAAAAAAAAACACTTGGGCCGGGCTAAATGAGCCCAAGGCCCAAGTCAAACACTTGACCACTGTAGATGAACAGTGGTCAAATGTTTGAGGATTGTATATATGTAGAATAATAATAGTATACCTTTTGGATTCCTTGAAAAGATTCTTTGACCTTTCATAAGGGTCAAAATGATTTCACTGTGGTTCACTTTTTGTTATTCTTTCCATTAGTGTTTTGAATCTGAAAAAAAAAGGATAACAAAAAGTGAACCACAGTGAAATCATTTTGACCGGCTTTTTCTTTTTTTATAGTTGTAAAATAGGTTTTTTTAACTTGTGCTATAGAGGTATTTTTTTTTAACGACAACTTTATTAGAACAAAACACTAGCAAGGAGCTAGAGACAAAATTACAAAGAAATCAAATAGGG
>BQNB010149300.1:3383-13408 GCA_026074375.1 Tanacetum coccineum | reverse complement strand
CCAGCATCAGGAGAATCCTTTGAACTAGAAGAGAATGATGGATCTTGAGTCAAAAATGGTAGCAGTATGTAATCTTTGCCATGTATTATCTCTATTCTAGCTTTTCCTACAACATCACATGCTTTTGTACCTATGCTACCATTAGATTGATTCCCTGTAACAACTGGCTCCTAATTCATAGATTTTATTAGAGCATCTATATCAAAAAGCCAATTAGGTCCACTTTTTGCAATATTAGGTGTGTCCTCACTAAACTTGACATGCAGGTTCTCTTCAACTATCCTAGTTCTACTATTAAATACTTTGAATGCTTTACTATTAGTAAAGTATCCTACAAAGAACCCTTCATCAGCCTTTCCATCAAACTTACCTAGGTGATCTATGGTATTAAGTATTGTAACAGGACACCCAAATGGTCTCATGAAGCTTAAGGCAGGTTTTCTAATTAGAAAAAGTTCATAAGGGGTCTTGTTATGAGGCTTAATTACTAATACCCTATTTTGTACATAACAAGCAGTATTAACTGCTTCAATCCAAAAGGTAGTACGTAACTTTAAATCAGTTAGCATAGTCCTAGCAGCCTCTATTAGTGTTCTATTTTTCCTTTCTGCTACTCTATTTTGTTGTAGAGTCCTAGCAACACTAAATTCCCTCTTAATACCCTTCATTTCACCCTTTATTTCACCATAACTGATTCAAAACCCTATTCTTGAATTCAGTCCTATATCACAACTAATCACTTTCACCTCCAGTCTATTAGAATTTTCTATTGATGCATGTTAAAAATGTTTTAAGGATTTTCACTAGTTTCATCCTTAGGCTAAAAAAAAGGGAAAACCCAACTGAACATACTGATATTCATCTTGACAACTCGGCAGTAAATCTTTTTCATTAGACTCTTTACAAATGTTGGGCCAAACAAATCCATGTGTAACATTTATAATGGTTGGCTGATTGAACTTACTATTTTGGTCTTACAAGAAGCTCTGTGTTGCTTTCCCTTCTGACAAGCAACATAGGTTTGATTAATTTCAAAAAGTTTTGAAGGTAAACCTCTTATAAGATTTCCATTAATCAGTTTATTTATAGTTTTGAAATTTACATGTCCAAGCCTCCTATGCCAAAGATTAGATATCTCTGTTTGGCTTTTATGCAAAAGAGACAAGCGAGACCTCATTGAGAACAACATTCTTTAAATCAATACTGTACATGTTATCCTTTCTAGGAACTTTAAGCAAAACATGACTTTCATCAGTTAACTTAAAGTCTGGAGACAGAACAACACATTCAGTATCATTAAAAAGAACACTATTCTTCTTGTCACACATTTATAAGACACTGAAGAGGTTAAACTTTAGTTCCTTTATAAAATACACATCTTCAATATCCAATTTACCAGTTCTTATTTTACATTTCCGAGTAATTTTCCCTCCTTTGGTACTACCTCCAAAGGTAACAAATCCTCCATCAATTTCTTCATAATCTGTAAGATAGGATCTGTTTCCTGTCATGTGCCTAGAGCATCCACTGTCAATCACTCCTTTATCCTTCAATTCTTGCTGTGGATTGCCCTGCACATAATGGTAAGAAAATTAATTTCTCTTGGGGACCCAAGCCATCACTGACTTGGATCTGCCTTGTGCATCAATATAGTCATATCTTTTAAAGTTCATTGATGCAACATTGTGTCTGGAGACATGGTCTAAAACTTTTTGCTTTGGTTTTTAGACCCAACATGCTGAGGCCTTAACAGCATTAGCCTCATTTCTCTTATTAAAACTTACTATTGCCTTTGGCCCAACAGTAGTAACATTTCCATTAACAGTATTAACTTTTTCATTGAAATTACTGTTCATATCTGTTGTAAACTTGTTAAAGGTCCTTCTAACATGTAAATGTGCTCCATTAAAAACATTTGATGCTGGTATTGAATAGTTCACAGTTGGTCTTGGGAAAGCAGTATTAATTGGTCTGGTAGTATTAACTGATACTGCTGCTTTAGAAGAGTTTTGCCTAGCAGTATTAAGTGTTGTAAGGCCAGATTTCATTAAGACTGCTCTTAGAACAAAATTTCTTTTTGGATGAGGGTGAGACATTCTTTGAGAATTTTGTTGATTTACCCTTCTAGAATTGTTCCATACAGGTTTTTCCACCATTTTCTTTTCATAGAAATCACAATCTTTGATCAAATGGTTAAAACTGCCACATACATAACAAGCTTTATTTTATACGTCAAAATTATTCCAAATTTCCTGAGGTCATCTAATTATTCCGAGTTACTCTGTTACCTCTAGACTTTGAACTATTTTTCTAGAGTAATTTAGCTTGCTTTATTGTTTTTTTTATCTTCTTTAACAACTCCCTAGGATATTTCAACATGCTCATTAGATTTAACCAAATTCTACTTTAGAGCAAAAACACGAGTGTTTTTTCTCTGTTTAGACTTAAACTCAGTCTCATTCTCATCCTCACTGTTAGATATCCAATCTTCAATAAGTGGTTCACTAACAGACTTAGGTTTTAACTCACTAGTCTTAACTTCACTAGTTGCAACTGCAGGCACACTAGTTATTGATTCACTAAAAACATATTCTTCCTTACCAGCAAGTTCCAAATCAGGTTTAAGGGGCATGAAGTTCCCAATATAGGGAGGGGGAACAACATGATACCCTTTACTTATTTTATCACTCACCTGTCTATCAAACACTTGGCTATCAAGCACTTGACTATCAAACCCCACACCAGTCTTGAAGTCATCACTTACTTGTATCTCTAATAGTTTGCTTAGATTCTTAGATGAATTTTCAAACTTTTCTAAGGTAAGTTTTAAATTATCTCTTTCTTTTCCACCACCTTCCCCCACCCCCCCCCCCCCCCCCCTCCACCCCCCAAAAACTCCCCCCCGCCTCCCCCCCCTCTGCATCCCCCCCCCCCCCCCACCCAACCCCAATCCCCCCCCCCCCCTCCCCCCCACCCCAACCCCCCACCCCACCAGAAACCCACCCCACCCCCCCCCCCCACCCCCACTTTTCCACCACCCACCCACAAAAACCCCCTTCCCCCCCCACACCCCCCCCCCCCCACCCCCCCCCCCCCCCCCCCCCCCCCCCGCCACCCCCACCCACCCACGCCCCCACCCAAAAAACTCCAAACACCCACTCAAACCACCCAAGCTTTTTCAAATTTCTTTCTAAGCTTTGTTAGTGCATAATCACATCAACTTAATATCAGTTTTAAAAATCTTATGTCCTCTTTAAAAATAGCCTCATTCTTTGGATACACATACAAGTGTAGCCTATACAATTCTAGACCTGCTTTATAAGCTCCTACATTTAATTGAGACTTATTAAAATCTTTTGTCAGATTATCATAATGTTCTTTAAGAGTTTCATAAGATTTTAAACATGCTTTAGAACAAGTTGATACCTTAGTGTCTAAGATTGAAGAACTTGAAGAACTTAAAGAAGTATAAGCCATAAGTGCAAAATTGGTAGGTCCTTCTTTAGCCTGATCACTCCAATCATAGCCACCAAAGCCATCACACTGAGATACTAAAGCATTTGAAGTAGTTTCCTTAACTGGCACAGTCCTTCTTGTTGTCTCCCTAATTCTGTTGTCTTGATACTTAGGAGCCCTGCACTCCCTAGCAAAATAACCTCTTCTGTGGCAATTATAGCATTCCACCTTGGTCTTGTCAAATCTAATGGTATCAGTCCCATTAACACCTAGATTCCTTCTTGTCTTCTTGAGAAATCTCCTTGCTCTCATTGTCAACATTGCCATTTGCCACTTCAAGTTCATCTCCTCTAAATCATCAGGATTAATTGCTTTAGGTCTTCATTGTCTAATTGTGAACTGTTAGACTGACTAGCAAAGAAGGAGTAGATCACTGCATCACTCAGACTATCAACATTTGGTAAAGTAGAAGCATTATCCTTAGAGTTAGCAGCAGAAACACCATGAGCAGTCTTAACTGCTTCATTGGTGCTGCCAGTGATATTGGAAGACACAAAAGCTACGTTTTGTGTGTTTTGGCTTGTGCTAGATGACCCTTTAACTTTAGCTTCATAAATCTTCAGATTGTTGTATAGGTCATCCATGCTCAAAGTATCTAAATCACTTTTGTTCCTCCAGATCAAGGTATGAGTCTTCCACTCAGATGGCAGACTTCTTAATAACTTCAGATTTAGATCTTCTTGAGAAATAGTTTCTCCATGAATCTCTAGCTGACTGATAAGCTTTTGCAGCCTATCATAAATCTGGTCAAGTCCTTCTGAGCTATTTCCATTGAAATTCTCATACTGCTGTTTAAGAAGTGTCTTCTGTACTTTCTTTGATTCCTTATTTCCTCCAAACCTCTTCTCTATAGCTTCCATCAAAGACTTGGCACTTTTGTAGGAGTTAAACTTTAGTTGATGTTCATTAGGAAGAGCCATCAACAGAGTACCACTTGCCTTTAACTCATTCTTCCTTGCTAATTTCTCTTCTGCAGTTGTAGGAGGATATGTTTGCTCAACACCATCAATAGTTTTCTTTGGTGGAGGTGAGTCACCATTTACTATTACTTCCCAAAGAGCATAATCAGTCATTAAGAAGTATTGTTCGATCCTCATCTTCCAAAGCTCATATTCATTAGGATTGAGCACTGGAAGTTTTGCAGCAGCAACCATTAGTGAAGATACTGCCTCCATGTTTTCACAAACAAATAGAGCTGGTATATGTGGATTGTTTCTTCTTGTTTAAAGTTTCTCAACAAGCTGTGATACCACTTGTTGATCCCACTTAAATAGATCTTGCTTAGCTTGTAAAAGGCTTAGTTGTATTGAATAAATCCAAGACAACTATGGTAGAAACTTTGATTGTGAATATCAAAGATTATACGGAATCTAGTCAATGATACTAAGAAGAATTCTTAATAAAACAGTAACACAAAATCAATAACAAAACAGATTACCAAACTTCCAGCCTCAATATAAAACGAACACTCTTAATAGTGTTAGGGTTTACAAAACCTTAAAGCTATAAACGACTGTGTAAAAGAGATATATATATATAACTACATGCCCTAGGACCTCCTTTTATACCCCAAGGAGTCCTATATGGCTTACAATACATTCCAAAGTTATCATGATCTTCTAAACAAATAACTTATACATATCTTTTACCAAAATAACTCATACTTATCCCGTAAGTAATCTTGATAAACAATCTTCATCTTTATCCTTCTGATAGTAGAAACTCTTCAAGCAGTTGTAATCTTTCAACAGTTGTAACTTTCATACCAGCAGCATTAACTTTTATATCAGCAGCACTAACTTAAGCAGTATTAACTCCAAGCAGCATCAAAAGGCTTTTAATCCCAACATTAGTTTTTTGCTTTATTTGCTCTAAAAAAATTTGTAGTAATTGTTAGATATGTGAACAATTAGGCCCGTAGAACTAGGAAGATTTTTGACTTGACCAAGTTTTGCACTCTAGCTTTCCCCTTAGCTTTCGAGACTAAGCGTTTGCTTAACTTTAAAATTTTGCAAAGAACGAAAAATGATAGAGTTGAATATAAGTTAGATGCTAAGCGTGAAGTAGTTGGATCTCTTTAGAGCTCATAGAGGTTAATTGTGGCTTTTTGCTAACACCAGCTTAATAAACGTTATATAATTGTTAAATAAATAAAGTTACTTTGGTTTTTGCGATTCTTAGTTTAAATCCCTTCGTAGAGATTCCTTCTGGTGAAAGTAAGGTACACATCGAGGTTTTGTCAGTGTTGTGGGGAAATAGGCTACCGATTCCTGACGGCTCGCTACCGTTGTCTAGGTAGTTAAAAGACCACATGACTTGAAATTTGGCTACCAAAAAATATAATAATAAACCAAAGCCGAAATAAAACCACTGGACCATGGTCGGCTCGCATACCGATGTGGCAGTCGTTTAAAGGGTGGAGGTAATAATAATAATAATAATAAGAACTGTGGGCTGATAAAAGATTACTGGACCATGGTCGGCTCGCATACCGATGTGGCAGTTTTCAAAAGAAGGCCCATAGTAAGAATAATAAATCTGAGACTGATAAAAGTTTACTGGACCATGGTCGGCTCGCATACCGATGTGGCAGTTTTCAAAAAGGTCGAGGATCTCCTGGTCGAAATAAGACTCCTAGACCATGGTCGGCTCGCATACCGAGGTGGCAGTTGTTTAAAGGATCGAGGGATTAAAATGTTGCAATAATAATAATAAAGCCAAATTTCAACTACGGGGTTATCTAAATAAAGCTTCCGTCTTTGGACTCGTAGTTGAGTTGTTTCGGATGAAATAAAAAGGATAACCCCTAAATCATGCAAATTTAGAACCTTAATGTGGACCTTATTCTCACCATATCGTCTCTTTAGGAAAGGATTTCAAACTAATTATGGTCTAAACCGGGCACCTTTATGATAATAAGGACATAATTTATTTGTCACCAATAATAATAATAATAATAAAATCCTTTGAGGATTTAGGAATAAGGAAGCGAAAAGTGGCGAATGCGTACATAATTAGCATTTATGAGTAGTGTTAGCATCTAACCTTATATTTGACTATGATTTTGTTTAAGCTTGGTTTGGGGATCGTGAAAAATCAAGGATGACGAACTCCTGTTCTTAAAGCCTTTTAATAATTTTATTAAGTTTTATCTCAGTTTTTATCTATAAATGAATAAGTGGTTAAAATGGAGGCGTTTTCAAGATAAATGATTTTTGAACTCTTTAATAGACTGTTTCTATTCTTGTTTGATTGTGAGGGGTTATAAGTTAAGGGGGTTTTAATATTTATTTCTAGGCGTGTTTTATAAACATTGCGTGTGGGACCAGTAATGGCTTAGTGTGGGGGAATTTGATGTGTGCTTAAACACACATCCTTAATGCTTAATATTATTACAAATATATTTAGTTTGTGTTTTTATGTCTTACAGGTACAAATGATTGAAAACAAAGCAAAAATGGGAATTTTCGAGTTCAATTCAATATAGTTTTCTCATTATTCAAGACCAAGGCGAAGTCGTTAATATCATGCCATTGGAAAGAGCATGAGATTTTGAGTCCAACAGTGCCTTTTTTGTTTATTGGGCCAGCCCGTAACCCGTTATATGGGCCGGACCAGTCCATACTAGAGTTAGCTCAATGTCCAGCCCAACAACAAGACCCGGCCCAATTGCATGAAAGGCCCATCTTTAAAAGATGTAAATGAAATTTATTACTTATGAAAGAAAGGTCACGTGCCTCGGAAATTAATTCATAGCACATCACATGACCACATACTATCATTATTTCATCCATATTGAAGCCGACACGTGGCCAAAATAATGTGCATTCTAAATTCATATTTTGAAATGAAAGGGAGAGATATGAGTAGATGAGTATACGTCTATTAAACGCATGTAAAGGCTATGTGGAATACAAGTATTGGTGGATCTAGAAACACTGACGCATCTGTTATATTAGGAAGGAGGAATGCTACAACTACCCTATTTTTACAAACAAATTCCCACACCATGATGTGGCAAATGTGATGGACCAATTATGTTTCATTATATTTTATCTTTCTTCTTTTTAATACCAATAATTGATTGACACATCATGGTGTAGGAATTTGTTTGTAAAAATAGTGTGATTGTAGCATTCCTCATTAGGAAGGGATCACGAGGTACTCAATGCGTTGTTATTACGCATTCATTTCACTGGAAAATTACGTTTTTACCCTCACTTTTGGCTATATATAAACACTAGGCAGCAGCTCAAGAAGTCAGTTAGTATATTTTAGTAGTAGTAGTGTGTAGTTTAGTTCTCTCAAAAAAACTTAGCTTAGCTTATTTAGTTTATATTTTCAGCTTATTATATCTTATTGTTCGGCATGTTTAGAATATTTGTAACAGCTTATTTGGCTTATTGGTTAATGAAACATGTTTGAGTTTGGATAGGAAGTGCTTATTGGTTAGCTTATACTTTTATCTCTTGTCTTTTTTTTTCTCTTTTGCTTATTTTTGTGAAAAGCCTTTCAGTAGCTTATCATAGCTTTTGAATTTCACAGCTTATTTCCACAAGTCAAATAAGCCCTCTTGTAGCTTATTCGACCTAGAAACAAGCTCAAAGTTTCCAAATAATCTTTGACTTATTAAATCTCTTTTTTCTATTTTCTTTGTTAGCTTATTTCTTAAGCTCGATTCGAACAAATAAGAGAGTTCATAAGTGCTTATTTCACGGCTTATTCATTAAGTTTTGAACCTCTTTTAGTTTCGAGGGCTTATTAAACTTATTATCTTTTAGCTTATGTTATAAAACTCTTAAGCTATTTTGTGTTAGCTTGACCATAGATTATTTAATTTTAACACTTTTCGTAGCTTATCATATCATCTTAAAACTGTTTTAGAATTCGTAGCTCATTTCCCTTTTCAAAATTTAATTTCGAGAGCCTTGTTAAATAGCTTATTAAACTGTAGCTTACTTTTCTTAGTTAAAATAGTTTTTAGCTTATTAAATCCTTTCTTATCATTTTCATTAGCTTATTTGTTTTGAGTAGCTTATTTAGAAGCGTAGCTTATGTTTAAAAACACAACCAAAGCTTAGCCTATTTTGTTAAAACCATTTTCGTAGCTTATCTCTTTTAGTTTTCAAAAAAAAAGTTTTATTAATAGTCTTTAAAAATAGCTTAAGTTGGTGGCTTTTCTCTAGTTTAAAACTTACTAAAATTCGATTTGCAATTCTGTTTTACAAAGTTGTGTTCCTAAAATGCAAACTTGGGCTTTCCGTTGTGAATTGCTAGAATTTAATTCCATCATGTGGCCAATTTGTTGTCTGGTTAAATTATTATCTGGGCTGCAGGCTTAATTTGGTTTTTAGGATTTCATTTGGGCCACTGTTGGGTCAATTTTGTGTAAACAGAAAATAAGGAAATTGAAGTTGTGATATTAATGTGCATTTTGTTAACAGTGTGTTGTTTGTTGTGTGATTCGGTAACTCATGAGACGTGGAGCTTAAGGGTCTAGTAAACTAGCTTAATATTTTAAGTTTAAAGCTTTTAGCTCCTAAACTTATTTATTTTGATAGATTATTAGATTGGGTGGTTTTTCGTTCTTTTGCGGTTCTTCGACTCGGTTTCACCTCTTTTCCCTTTTCAATATATTAGTGTAGATTTATTTAATTTAATATGTTTTTATTTGCTCATTTGATTAATATGCTTAGTGAATAGATTTTCTTTTATGCTTGTTAAGTGTTAAATTGTTTAGTGAATTAAGTGTGATTAGGAAGTGAAAAATATTGATTAGTGATTTTTATATTACTTAAATTATTGCTTTGGTTATTCGAGCGGGCAAAAGCCGTTAGAATAATTAGGCATTAATTCAGTAATCGATATCTTAATAAAAGTTGTTTTCGATATAAGCCAACATTGTGAGAAGATAATTTGTTAAAAAGATATTGGTTCATCAATACGGACTTAATTAATTAAATCACACTTAAGGATCTAAACGAGTCACTTAACAAGCATATCCTTTTTATATATATCTCTTTGTTCGATTGCTTTGCTTAGTCATTAATTAGCATAATTTAGTTTAGTATTATTTTATATTTAGTTTTAAATCAAAAATCAAAAAAATATTTGATATTCAAGCATCAAACAAGACATTAACATGGATTTCAATTCATCTCTCGCCGTGGATACGACACTCGGAAGATAGACTATTACTTTTCCTAAAGTAATTTTCTTATCTGACGGGATATACTATATATACTATTACGAAATGCCAAAATGGCGCCGCTGTCGGGGAGAGGTGTACGATTTTCGACACGTGGTGTTTAAAGTTAGTGCCTTGAAGATCCTTTCTTCGGAAAGTTTATTTTCGCACTTATTAAAAAAATATTTTAAAAAAAATCCAAAAATATTTTTCTTCTTATTTTATTTTTATTTTTTCTTTATTTTTTCTTTTCTTTTATAAATATTAAAAAAACCCAAAAATACTTTTCTATTATCTTAAAAATAAAAATCTAATTTTTTTT
>BQNB010149298.1:0-16187 GCA_026074375.1 Tanacetum coccineum | reverse complement strand
TAGATTACACAGCTGGGGGACAAGAAAGATAAGCGTAGAAAAGGCATAGAATACTATCATGGAGTTAAATCAATATGAAGAAGAGGGATGGGATGACCCAATCTTCCCAGGAAAAGGGAGCCTTAACTGTGAAAATGCCAACATGGAGCAAATACTGGAAATTATGGAATATCGAGTTGATTCGCTAATAAAGGATGTAATTTCACTAATTGGGGAGAGTGAAAACCTTTATGGGCTATCAAGCAACGAAATAGGGCATCTACCCTCGGAACCACCACATTAGGAAGCATTCGAAAGTCTAGTAATGAATTTCATACTTGACCAAGAATAAAAAGTTTGGTTGTTAGAAAAATATATGAGAGTTATAAAGAACGATTTCATGCAACTATCTTTGGAAGTTGTTAAGAAATTAAAGGAGGAGATAAGGATGAAGGAGTATAATTGTAATAAATCTAAAATGATTCTGAAAATCACAAATATCCCGATACTGAGAATTTAGATTCCTGTAATGACAATATATTTCGGGATTCCCTCGCTCAAAAGGCATCCTCCTGCACCCAGGGGATGTTCTCATCGAAATGACTTCATGTCGAATACATTCGTGTGATATTCACCAATCCACCCCTAGTAAGAAAAAGTACCTTTGGCTTTAAGCGTGGTACAAAGAGCCAAAAAATGTTAAGTTTCGGCAAGACTCAGAAAATTCCTTAGCAAGTCATCCAATATTTTATCGATACTTAAATTTTGGAAATTATCGCCCAAAGTGTAGCAAAATTTCCTTTTTGCATAACCTTTTCAAAGTTAATGATAGCAACCAATATTTGATCCTGGAGGGTGAAACTTCTTCGAGAAGTATCGGGTTTTTAGTCTTTTTTTATTCAAAATAAAAAGACTATTGCAAAATTTTTACCTATGACGACGTCAAATTCTTCTTACGACGTCGTCACTACGACCCGGACATGTTATAACCTCCTCACCCTCCTCATTTCTTTTTCACCACTTTTAGTACTTAGTGACAAAGATAGGATGAGTAGACTTAAGTACCCCTATGAAAAAAAACAAGTTGATGTATAAGAATTGATTGAATCTAGGTCCCGAATACCAAGTAGATAATGATATAAAAGAATGGCTCACACACAGACATGTGAGCATTCACGAGACGACTTAGGAGAGTGACTCTGAGTCTAGCCACAAGACTCGTTAATAAACAAAAGCGCTTATTGGGAGACAACCCAATCTTTTATTTCATGCATTTTAGAAGTGTCGTGTGTTTTTATCTTTATTATTTGTTCTTGTATGTTTGATATATGTGATCCTGCTTTGTTTTGTCTTTAACCTTGTCTTAATTGCAATCAAAGGTATTTTGCATAAAATAAGTGTAGGAGAAAATATTAAGTTTCTAAGAACCAAAATTTTTCAACATGTAAAATAAATAATTCTAAATTAATTCGTAATTTATGTTTTGTTTATTTTTTTGAGTCATATGTTTGTACTAGCCGTTTTTGTGGTTTATGCAGAAAATTTTTCCAGGAAATAATTAATATGATATTTGTGCATAAATTTTTCCAGAAAATGGAACCACAAATTTCACAGTGTGTGGAGACGACGTCAGGATTTATTCATGGCGACGTCACCAATGTAACACTAACGAAATTCACGTTTTTTTGATTTTTTTTGAAAAAGTTATTATTGTTTAATTTCCAGAATTTTTAATTTTCTTAATTCTTGCAGAAAACTACGATTACATTAGTACATACATCCTATCTTTATTGCTTTCGTAGGAGTCTGGTACTTAATTAATAAGGGTTATATATCATTTCCCGCAGTATTTTACGCTTGGTATAGTTGTTATTGTCTTTGATTTTCAGGTTATATTAGATATGAAAAGTCTGAAAGCTCTTAGGATTTTCACTTGGACGATTCTTGGATGAAGATTTGGCCGGAATTATCTTGTTCCTTCTCTGATATTGAGCAAACCAGGGGAGTATTAGTTTCTCTCGTCTTTTTATTTATCTTCCTTTTATTCGTTTTCGATACTCATAGAACATTGGGGACAATGTTCGAAATAAGTGTAGGGGGTTATATTACTACTCCTTAGAAACTATTCCTTCAATTGCATTTGCTTTGTCTTTAAAATGATGAGTAATATACAAGAACATAGTTTAGGACAATAATTTTAGCCCCGAAGATACAATGATTTGTTAAAGGGATACATCATAAGCTTTTAGGTGATGACTAGACCTAATAACCATCTTGATTTATCAGTAACTTTTAGTAAAAAAATTATTCAAAGTAGCCTTAAAAGCAAGTTGTCTGGGTGAAATTTTATAACACTTGTCAAAAATATTGAACACTCTATTACGTGGACTAGTTAAAGAGATACATTATCAACTTTTAGGTGATAACTAACTATAATAACTTACTTGATTATAATATATTCTTTGTTAATGATAGTTATCAAGTTATCTCAAAAATCATTTGACAAAGGCATTTGTGTTATATTTGAAAAACAATAGACACAGATGTGTAAACATCTGTAGCAATTAAGTTTATAAAACCGTAACATATCATATCTATTAGAATTTTATAGAAAAATATCTCAAAAGAGATAAGATGTAGCATAATATCTTAAGCGGATGGTCACTAAGCCGATGGCGCGGTTTCGAATACTCTCAAACGGATGCAACCCGAATGATGCTAACAACGTTCTTGAGTACCCTAAACCAGATGCATCTCCATTCGCTGACGCGGTTTTTGATATAAAAAATTAATCACAAAAATTATATTATAACACATTTATTTGAGAAAAATTAGTTGACATCGAAACACTCTTATATTTCAAAAACGGATGGTCACTAAGCACGGTTTCAAATACTCTAAGATGGATGCAACCCGAACGATGCTAACTACATTCTAAAATACCCTAGACCGGATGCAACTCAGATTGCTGATGCGTTTTTCGATGTAGAAGTATTTGATGTTAACTATATTTGAAAGTACAACAGACAGATTGGATTGTATTCATTTTGATAAACGTGACAAAAACGCTTATTTTCACAGTCAGTGGTTCACTTTAATAGTCCAAGTCCAAAATCGTTTGTTTAAAAGACAATCCGATTCAATACAGTCCAAAAAGTCCAAATGACACAGTCCAATAAGTCCAATGGTTCAAAAATAAATTTTACATGTTATTTGAACCTTTTTGCTAAATCACAAGATTATTTGACCTGACAATTTTTTAAACCGCAACATTTTGACCTAGAAAAGTTAAACCACAACTTTTTCTTTACCTACTTTATAAATTTTACACATTCGGGTAACCAACTTTGAATATTACCAATATAGTCATTGAATTTTTCAAATTTATGACGATATAGGTAATATGACCATTTAGGTACCGGTTGAACTCGAAAATGACCGACAAGTCATTTGTTTTTTTATCTTAGTTGGATATACCACCTCAGATGTTGACTTTATACATCTAGGTAACAAACTTTGAATATTACCAATATAATCATTGAATCTTTTAAATTTGTGACAATATAGGTAATATGACCATGTCTAGGTGGAAATTTTTAAGAAAATAAAAGTCCAGGTGAAAATTAAAATATAATTATTTATCTACTTGGAAAATCAGTAGTTCATATTACATATATCGTCACAAATTAGCCGGTTTCAATGACTATATTGGTAATATTCAAAGTTGATTACCTAGATGTGTAAAATTGAGAAAGTACGTTGGTAATATATAGACTTAACCCATCTTAAATCGCAACCATTTCAACAAAATTGTTAAATCGCAACTTAGATAGTATAATATCTTAAGCCGCATGATGCATCCAAAGTTCCCATGCTTAAACCGGGTGAGTTTGAGTTATGGAGGATGAGGATTAAACAATATATACAGATGATTGACTATCTATGGGAAGTCATAGAGAATTGGTGCAAACCTTGCCAAAAACACAAGTTGTGGAAGGTGTTACAACATTGTTGCCCATTACATCTGCTGAAGATAAGGCTCAGAGAAGATTAGAGGTGAAAGCTAGAAGTACTTTAATGATGGGCATTCCCAATGAACATCAGTTAAAGTTTAACTCTATAAAGGATGCTAAGTTGTTGCTGGAAGCTGTAGAAAAGAGATTTGGTGGGAATGCAGCTACTAAGAAGACTCAAAGAAATCTCTTAAAGCAGCAATATGAAAACTTCACTGCTCCAAGCTCAGAGATGCTTGATCAAACCTTTGATAGGCTTCAAAAGCTTGTGAGTCAGTTGGAGCTTTTGGATGAAAAGCTTTCACAAGAAGATGTTAATCAAAAGTTATTAAGAAGCTTGTCACCTGAGTGGAACACACATGCTGTTGTGTGGAGGAATAAAGCTGAGTTAGAAACAATGAGCATGGATGATCTCTATAACAACCTCAAGGTGTATGAACCAGAAGTCAAAGGGATGTCTAGCTCAAGTTTAAACACACAGAATATGGCTTTTGTGTCCTCTTCAAATAACAACACTAGTAGCACTAATGAAGCAGTTAATACTGCTCATGGAGTTTCTACTGCTAGCACTCAAGTTAATGCTGCTAACTCTACAAATATTGATAACTTGAGTGATGCTGTTATTTGTTCATTCTTTGCTAGTCAACCAAATAGTCCTCAACTTGTACATGAGGACTTGCAACAAATCCATCTTAATGACATAGAAGACATAGATTTGAGATGGCAAATAGCCATGTTGATTTATGAGGGCTAGAAGGTTTTTAAAGAATACATGAAGGAAGCTTACTGTTAATGGAAATGAGACGGTTGGTTTTGATAAGTCCAAAGTGGAGTGCTACAACTGCCATAAGAAAGGACATTTTGCTAGGGAGTGCAGAGCTCCAAGAAATCAAGACAACAAGAACAAGGAAAGCTCAAGAAGGAGTGTGCCTGTGGAAACATCTACTTCCACAACTTTGGTGTCATGTGATGGTCTTGGTGGATATAACACCCTCATGGTTTTTTTTTTTGAGTTCATGTACGAACATTATGTAATTCACAATTTTATTTTTTAGGGTTTTAAGTTGTGTTTGCTTCTGAAAATCGTAATCGTTAAGCTAAATCGCGTAAACTAAAAATGATCATTCAATGTAAAAGGGCATTAAACGATTAAATGTTTACATCAAGCAAGTGTTAAATGATTATTATGAGGATAATTATCAACTTTTTTCATCTTATTTTTATTGGTTACGTAAAATGCTTACGTTTCACGATAAAATGCGTTTCGGCATTCCCGGAAGCACCAAAACATATCTACGCTTAAGCAAATACCCACGATTAATACCCCAACTACACAAAATAATCAAAATATCATCCCATATATGTCAAGGTGGCCGGATATGCAAGGGATAGGACCAAGAAATATCTATTTCATGAGTACTTGCCCTAAAATATCAAGATAAGACTTATCTTAGGGAACCAAGTCTTACACCTTTACATACACTTGACCACTTGCCCTAGAAATCCTCCTTTGGTTCCTTGACTTAGTCCTTTATATATATAAGGCCTTAGCTAAGCAAGTGTAAACACATCTCCTCATTTACAAGTGTAACAAGAAATAAAAACCCTTACTCTTCCCTCTTACATAGCACGGCTCAAATTTATTATTCTTAAAGCAATACATAACACAAAATTTTACCACATATTTATAAGCTACAAACAATCATATTAAGACCTACTAAGGTGGTTTCAAGGCTTGGTTAACCATTTGCAAGGAAGGAAGCAAGAAAAGGAAGCTAGGGTTTACTTGGGAAAATTAGGGTTTTCACCTTATATTTTCAAGCCAAGGGTTGTAATCACAAGGGTGTGATTGTTATTATTTTCTCTACTCATCCACTCAAGGTTATTTAAAACCCTAATCAATTCATACTTATGATTTTATGTGTTCATATGTTCTATTTAGCTAAATCACCATTTAGGGTACTTTTGAATATGTAAAATGAATTTTTACATATGATCAATGTTTTGTGAACTTATTTACATGTTATATGGATGCTAATATGATGATATAATGAAAGTATAACTCTTGTACACACTTGGTTTAAGTATAAAAAGTTCATGAGTAAACATGTTTAAATAGGGGTTTCATTAACACTTTTGATAAAGTAGATTAGAGGACTTAGTTATCTTGAACACATGGGAAAAAATAAAGAACTAATGATATAATATATGTATGAACATAAGATATAAGTGTTTTGTAAAGTAGTTGTAACAAGGTGTTGAAGCTTAATGGTACAAAAATCAAGCTTAAAACATGTCTTAATCAAAAACTTCAAACTTTCTGTTTTGGTTCGAATTTGGTAATAGCCATATTAGGTTTTATAAATATAGTACATCTCATAAGGATTCCAAAATGATAAGAAACTCGAAAATCAGATTATAACAAGAAGGAATAGTAGTTACTAGTTTACGACGTAAATACTTTTATAAAACTAATTTTATAAAAAGTTACTATCATGGCAGAACTTATACTTTTACGTTTTAAACATCAAATATGATAATCTTTCCAAATTACAAGAACGTGTTCGAAAGAATCGCTATAAAAACGGAGGCTATAACGAATAAGATACGGCCAATTTACGGATTTTGCGTAAATAAGTTGTGTAATCTATTATGTACCAGTTAAAAACATATTCACATAAGAATCTTGAAAATCCTAAAAATGTGATTGTATGAATCACTCGTCTATAATACGAAAGCCTCGTGGGGCGTACGAAAGGAGAAACAGACTTAAACGACAAAGTTATGTCATTTTTGCTAAAGACGTAATTATAAACATTTTTACTTTATAAATACGATTTCACTTAAACGATTAGATGGTGATATAGCTATATAGAAATATATGTGTTATTAGTTATCAAAGTGCTATATTACTAGGGAATTTCATAATGAGGCCTCTTCGGATGGCGTATTAATGAGCTGTTGGATTTACGATTTATAAATATCCTAGCCTCCTCGTACAGTCATGTCACGTCTCTTAAATTATTGATAGCTCCGAACGATGGGACGGTGATAACTTATATGGGCATAATATATGGTAGTTGTTAGGGACAACGCCCTCTTACATGAATACTGATTAGACCTATATTAACTGGTGCATTTCGGGAGTGTAGCGTAACACTTTTTTATTTGGAATATTTTATTATCAATTTACTCATTCAAGGCGAGTTCATAGCCCCATGTTTTACAATTATTGATTTACAAGTTTTTGGGGTGAGAAACATATGCATGTTTTACAAATTGGACGCAAGTTGTAATTTTATCATGATTAGGTTTTGCCTAAGTAGCGATAACCCACTATGCCCATGAATTATAAACTGTCAATTACTGGAATGTGAGCGCGAATGATCATAGATAGATCTATTTGGGATTGACCTCCCCATTCGGGTGACTAGCTATCACTGGAAACGAACGTATATCATGTTGGGATTTTGGAGTTCGGGTTAACATCGTCCTGGCAATGTAGGCAATTATTTATATATTGTATTCGTTTTATATCGAGCTTCGGGTGTCATGAGCTTAGGAAATCGTAATTACATTTTGTGATGGTCTGCATCATGTTGCATTATCACGGGGAAAGTCTTGCGGTCCTGCTTATACATTTACATAAACCTATGAAATTCACCAACTTTATGTTGACGTTTTAAATGCAATGTTTTTCAGGAGATCATTAGGGCACGGGGTGCAAAAGGGATACATTGGTGGTTATGTTTTGGATGTCCTGCATTAAAGATTTAGTCGCATTACATTTTGTATATCTGTTATGGGCTGGAAATCTTTGTAATAATAAAAGTGTAATAAACGATGAAGCTTTGAGGCTTTGTAAACATTTTGTTAAATCCAATGTATCAGTTTTAAAACGACTTTTAATTGTCGTTCAATATATATCTTGTGCTAGTGATCTGAGAAGTAACACGCCCCGGACCCTTATTCCGCTGCGACCCAATTTAGGGGTGTTACAGATTGGTATCAGAGCCAAGCTTATAGAGAAACCAGGGTAAATGTTTTTGCTGGACTATAACCGTTTTCAAACATTGCATTCATACAAAGGGGTTTTCACGGGACATACATACACTAATTATGCATTAGTTGGTTGAACTAGATGCATTCATGATTGATATACGTGTTTATAAGATATTACGTATATAAGGATAAGAGTCTTATATTAGCATACTTATATAAGCTACTTTTGATTTAAGATCTTATGTCAGATTCTGAGCAATCTTCAGTAACATAACATCAGTATCTATTCCAGTTGAGGACGATTCATACATGGGGTCACCAGGAGTTGATAGGCTACCATCATCGGACTACGTGCCTGGCCCTAAGGAGCTCAGAGCAGGCATACCTCACTTCGTTTACTACACTTATGTATCAGAGTGTGTACCCGGTAGTATATAAACACCGAGGATGAATTGTCTTTCAGTCCCGAGGAGCATGTTGCTGCGCTATCACCACTGCTGATCACAGGAATATTCCGTAGTGATCCAGGGAGGGACCGCGGGGCTGGAATGATGAGGATCTGAGGGCCTGTTGATATCTGTTGAAGACGAGCGATTATGATCAGAGATGATGATGATGGGAGGTGATCCTATGAGTAGGGGAGACCTATCTCTGGCCTACTTCTTACTTTGTTTCTTTATTACACTGTTTACTTGACCCTTCATGTGTGTGGACTCCTAAATATCAATATTTTGTTCCAACCCTGAACACACTTATTAATCAATCATCCATCTATCATTTATTTAATATATAATTCTCTCTCAATCATTTCATTCCATATTTTATCACTATTTCATTATATATTCTCCCACATCTAACCTATTATTAAAAATACTCTATTCATCACCCTAATTACCCTCCCCATTACACTATTATTACTTAATCAAAAACAACACACACCACACACACATACTACAATATATTTTATTAACTGTATGTGTTCACTAACCAAGAAGCACCCTCACACCACACTCAATCAATAACCAGATATAGAAACTCTCACATGAATAAATCATAACATTAATTTTCCCAAGATACTACATTATTCCACAAAAAGATAAACCACATAATACATATGATATAACCAACTTATAACCCACTCATCTCTCTCCTCTCACTCACACCCAATTCCCATTACTATGTGGTCCATCTCACCTCACTAATTATACTATATAAATCACACCTCACACACACTCTCACACACATATATATACCATCAAACTCATATAACTCTCACGCCACCCTCACCCCCCTCACCACTCACACAATCCACCCAATAAACCACCACTAATACCCATCCCACCCAAAACAAAACTAACCACCGTTACCTCACCCCTCTACTCACCCCACATCATCGACATATATCACCCCAACATCACACTATACTAAACCCAATCGCTCTCACTCGAGACATTCTCCCCCTCCTCCTCCCTCTTCACCCCCCCCTTCTCATACTAACCTACCACAACCATTAAATCTCACTCAATAGATATCCATCACAATACCTCCCTACCATAGATGTATATCCCTTCCACTTTTACTAGAGCGACGTGCTCTCTCTACATCACCCACTCCAATATTATATATAACTCACACAACACCCTATAAACCATAACACAACTCTCACTTCCCATAAAACCCCTACCCTAAATAAACATACAACCACACTCTCCACATCACCCCCAACCCCCCCTCAACAAATCCCAATTCCCAACACCATCTTCCCCCCCCCCACCCCCCCATACACTCTCATCATCTCACCATCAATATCCCCATCAAACTAACACCATAGATATAGAGATATTACAAAAATTCAAATACACTCACCCTCCTCTCCTCCTCAAACTCTCTCACTCACCTCTCCTCATTAACAACCATCACAACCCGTCCACACTCTTAAAAACATGCCCACTCCACCCACGCCTATCGCAGTAGTGTCATCATATATCATCACAATACAGATGTATGTGTCAGAGAAACACACTAAAAACTCACTCTCGTATGTGTCACTCTAGAGAGAGAGATATGAGAAACCGATCACTACACCAACAATGAGAGATTCTTATAATCTGACCACCCTCTCGCACTATTATGATATGAATATTTTTATACCGACCTAGCACCACTAAACAAACTACAATGTAATTTGGCGCCCTGTATTAGGCAAAACCTAATCAGATAGATATATATATAAAACACTTGTGTTATATAGAGATCGCTCATATAGATAGATAGAGAGTGCCCCTCATCCCAAAAAAACTTGTAATCAATATTGTGAAAACATGGGGCTATGAACCTGTCTTTTTTTTATTCTCTCTTTCTTTTTTCTTTCCATTACCCTCCATAGATGTTCTTCGCCCTTGAATGGAGTTAAATTTGATATAAAAAATCGCCAAATAATAAAGTATGTTTCGCTAACGCCCGAATGCAACCCTAGTTAATATAGGACGAATGAGAGGAATGTGTACTTGTCTGACAAACTACCTATGTGGTGAATCTTAATCCTATATAGTTATCATCGTACCATCGTTCGTGCTATCTTAATTAAGCGGACATGACATGACGTCTCGCGAGGAGCTAGGATATTCTTAATGTAATCACACAGGCTCAAGAGATACGCCATCCGAAGAAGGCCTCATTATGAAATTCCTCTGTAGTGAGATATGTTGTGCACTTTGATAAGAGCTAATAAAACGTATATTTCTAGTAATGAGCTGTGTGTGAAATCACGTTAATTCGTTTTAAGTGCCAATGTGTGGCGTCTTGTGTAAAGTGACTAATATATGGTGTTATAATTACGCCTTTCTCATAAAATGACATAAACTTTGTCGTTTTAAGTCCGTTTCTCGCGTTTCTTACGCCTCTCCGCTTGATTATCTAGACGGGGGGAGTGTTCATAAAATCACATTTTTAGGATTTCAATATTCTGTTGTGAATAGTGTTTTCTGTACATATAGATTACAACTTATTAAGGCAAAAATATAGACCAAGGTATCTTGATTTGTTATAGCTACGTTGTATGACTGATTCTTTCGAACGTTCTTGTAATTGAAAGTTTTATATATTATTGATGTTAAAAAGTATAACGTGTTCAGCTCAGAGTAGTAGTAACTTTTTATAAATTTGTTTGTTCCCAGAAAGAGACGTAGATCGTAAAACAAGTAACTAGCGTATCTTCTTTTGTTATAAATTAATTTTGAGTTTCTTATCATTTTGGAATCCTTATGAGATGTACTATATTTATAAAATAAATATGACTGTTACCAAATTCGAACCAAAACAGAAAGTTTTGAAGTTTTTGATTAAGACAAGAGTTTTAAGCTTGATTTTAGTACATTACAGCTTCAACACCTTGTACAACTACTTTACAAACTTATATCTTTATGTCCATACATATTATTTAATCTATTAGTTCTTATTTTTCCCATGTGTTCAAGATAACCTACTCCTCACACATCCACTCTCTCTATGCTCATCAAGTGTGTGTGAGAGTAATTGAAACCCTAATTTTTACGTCTCGCCAGCATGTGTTATTTTTATACTTCACAGGGTGCTCCAGAGTTATATATCTACTCTCTCATAGACTAACACCTCCCACTCCACCTCTCTGCCCACACCTCCACACCCCTCCCCCCATACACCCAAAGAGATAGCTCTATTCCCACCACCACACCCCCCAATTGTCATACACTCTCTCGAAAACAAAATTTACCAATTCAAACTTACCTAACATTTTATATATCTCCCATCACCTCCACAATGAACAAAGATATAATAATGTAACTGTCCTTGAATAGTCCTTAACCTCACCATTCTAGTCCTGATTCAGTCATGAACTACCTACCCATCCAACACCAACTCCCCCTATTAATCTCACACACATTGGATTGAACAAATATAAGGTGAACACCTCTCTTCAGATATCTCAAGTAAATCTTAGCTTCATTATCTTGCTTCCTTCTATGCCAAATGGTTAACCCCAAGCCCTTCGAAACCACCTTAGTAGGTCTTAGATATGATGTGTGTATGCTTGTATATGTGGTAGAAAACTAGTTTGTATGTATTGCTTAAGATAATAATTTTGAGCCGTGGCTATGTATAGAAGGAAAGTAAGGGTTTTTATTCTTGTTTACACTGTTGTAAATGAGAGATGTGGTTTACTTGATTAGCTAAGTCCTTATATAATAGAGTCTCTAAAGTCATGGAAACCAAAGGAGGATTTTTAGGGGTTAAGTGTATGTTAGGTGTAAGACTTGGTAACCTAAGATAAGTCTTATCTTGATATTTTAGGGCAAAGTAGCCCACCCCACCCAAACAACAAAATCATGAAATAGATAATTTCTTGGTCATATCCCTTGCATATCCGGCCACCTTGACATATATGGGATGATTTTGATTATTTTGTGGAAAATTACATTTTAAAGCAATGTCTCCCCCTCGAACAAAGACCCGTAGTCTATTTAAAGGTTTCTTGGATTTGTTCGAAAGTTTGAATTTTCTTTTAGAAAAATTTTCCGTCGATGACAAAACTGATTCTGATTTATTTCCAGCTTTTGAAAATTGAGTGACCCGAACATGATTTATAAAATACTTTTTAAAGGAATACTTGTTCGGGTCAAAGAAGATTTATCTTCTTTTTAAAGAATAAATGCACTGACACGTACACTCATCGTATCTAGAAAGCCTGGGTTGTGCACTAATTTGTACACAAGCCTTTTTCTTGAGTTTTAAAACATTGAATGTTTTGATTGATAAACTCAAGACAGAAAAGATTTCTCTTTTTGTTATTATGGTTAAATGCACTGAAGCGAACATTTTCCTTTTATCTGATGCCCGGGTTACAATCTGACATTTGATTACAAACTATAGAAAAAATAAATGACATGTTATAAAACATTTAAACTCCTGTCCGAACTTTATTTACAATCCCATGTCATTATTGAATGACATTTCTAGGATCGTAAATATTATCGATGCCGAGAGACATGTCAAAAAGATTATTTTTTGGCTTTTTAGATTTTCTGATTTTGTATTTTCTTTTCTTTTTTTGATTTTATATATTTGTATCTTCTTTTTGTAAAATATTTTAGAAAAAATGAAAATCTTTTTGAGCTTTTTGATAAAATATTTACATATGATACAAAGGATACAAGAAGTAGTAATTAAATTACTCTTCATCGGACTCTGCAAGACTCTTGAGCTTTTCGAGTGTATGATCTGCATTCCAGGGCGATTGAGTAGAAACTCGAAGCGTTCTCTTCCGAGTGCTTTAGTTAAAATATCTGCTAGGTGGTATGCGGTCTTGAAAAAGTAAAGCTCAACCAGTTCATTCTCAAATTGCTCTTTGATAAAATAGCAGCGAACCGTGATGTGTTTTGTCCTTGAGTGTTAAATAGTGTTGCAAGATAAAGTAATGGCGCTCTTGGACTCACAATATAAAGGAGTCATGTTGAAGTTGAATCCATAGTCTATCAACTTTGAGCGCATCCATAGGATTTGTGCACAACATCCAGATAAGGAAACATACTTAGCCTTTATATTTGAGATCACAGTACACTTCTGTTTTTTGGATGACCAGCTCACGCTCACAAGCTTTTCTCCCAGAAATTACGCACTTGATGATGTACTCCTGTTAGTTCAAACCCGGTGTCCTTTGGATGCCACAGACCCATATTAATGGTTCCTTTTAGGTATCAAAATACCCTTTTAACCGCGGTTAAAGGATTTTCGGTAGGCTTTGCCTGATACCGGGCACACATGCAGACAACGAAAACAAGGTCAGGTATACTTATACATAAGGGAGCCAACCATACTTCTGTAACGAGTAGAGTCAACAGGAGTCCCTTGTGGATCCTCATCAAGTTTGGAATGCTCTACGATTGGAGTTTCCACAACATCATTTCTTAAGCATTTCATATGCATATTTTGATTGGTTAATAAAGATGCCTATGGGATTCTGAGAAACTTATAACCCTAGGTCCCACTTCAATATATCGAATTCCTTAAGCTTGTATAAGGATTAGTTATATTAGATAAATCTAACACAAATATAGTAGAAACTTTGTTTGAATATATTAAAGATTATATGGAATCTAATCTTTAATATTAAGAAGAACTATCAATGAAACAATAATTATATCAACAAACAAAAGCTCCAATATTATTAATAATACGAATACCCTTAAAGTATTAGGGTTACAAAACCTTGAAGCTATGATAATTCTATGAATGACTCGTACAAACTCTATGGCCCTAGAACCGCCTTTTATACACCCATCGGGAAAGTCCTAACGGCTTACATACTTTCTTAAGAATATCATATCCTTTTAAACAAATAAGTTATACATATCTTTTAACAAATAACTCTTATAAATCACATTATGTAGTACTCTTAAACTTAGCAGTACTACGGTCTTACTAGAGCATTAACTCCTTCTGCAACTTCAACAACATTAACTTTGTACTAACAGTAGTAACTTTTGTACTAGCAGTAGTAACTACTTAGCAGTTTTTCTTCTAAGTCTCTAAGCAGCACTAATATGCACTAGCAGTAGTAACTTTACACTAGCAGTAGTAAACACTTAGCATTTTTCTCTAAAGTTCTTGAGCAGTACTAACACAACTGAGCAGCATTAACTCTGATATGAGCAGCAGTAATACTAGCAGCATTAAGAAGGCTTTTAATCCTAACAATCCTCCCCTAAACTTGATATTCTTCTTCAAAATCATCAAGTTTCTTCATTTAAAAGCTCCATAATCACCAGGAGGATGCTTCCAAACACTTCATTGATTCTTAAGCTGTTTTGTGAGAAGTTTAAGAAGTTGATATGCCATTTCACTGAAATAATCAACCTGAAGCTTCTTGTTCAGCATATCTGTAATTATAGGTGGTGTAAGAGGATATCTCTTTTCTACCAGCATGTAAATCTGCATAGACTGCATCATCAAGGAATGTACTCCACAAGAGTCATACAACTTCCATTCCAACACTTTGTATCCTTGTTGATTCCTCCATATTGCATCTTCTACATGTGGTTCAAACATTGTTTTCAAATCATTCCATAACAGATAATCCATGCTTTCCACTGGTCTTGTTGATCCATATCTAGCTTTTACCAACTTGTACAAGTCTTCCAAATCTTCCCTGTCAAAACTTTTAAGCATTTGACTAAAGATCATGTACATCTGAGACTTTCCATCAGCTCTCACTATTTGATAATAGCTTTTCTTTCCTTCTTTGTGGATCTTCCAGTCAACAATGGTTGGAGGCTTAGTAGCTAAAGGTACAACATCAATTGCAACCTCTTCTTCATCTGGAATGACTTCCATTAGACTTTGAAGCTCTGCTGTGTCTTTATCCTCATCCACCTTCTGCTTCTTAGTACTCTCTTGTTCTAACTCTTCTCCTGCTCTCTTTGAACTACCTTCCACCAAGTCTGTTCTGAAGTCAACAAATGTATTCACCCTCTTGAAAGCTCTGTCAAACATCTTCTGAATAGAATCAAAAGATTTATTCTTCAAGTCTTTGGGCTTCTTTCCTTCCATATTCTTCAGGTAGGTACACATAATTTTTCTTTGTTGAGCTTGGGTTGGTGGTTTGTTCCTCTTCTCTTCTGCTCTTTTAGCTACAAAGTGTTTTTTTCTTTGCTCCAAGAGTTGTTGAAATAATCTTGCCTTTTCTTCAACAGGCAATCCTTCTTGCTCCTTTGCTTGCAGTCTTTAAGCCAAGTCATGATTAGCCTCAATCTTAGCCTGAATATCATCCCATTCTTCAGTCAAGACAACATTGGCTTCATCCTTTTCCCTTGCAAGTCTCTCCTCTTCATCAAACCTAGCTTGTAACTTTGAAGCAATTTCTTCATCAAACCTGATTAGATCTTTCTTCTTTGGATTCACAGGTTCTTCTACCAATATTCCTTTTCCTTTGTCCTGAACTCTTTTCTATGATGGTTGTGAAGAAATTGTTGTTGTTGTAGATGAACCTAGCTCAGCAATAACAATTCCTTTCCTTAGAGTTGGAATTATAGCAGTTGTTGTTGTAGCAGCACTAACCTTTATTGAAGCACTAACATCACTAACTGGTACACTTGGCTCTTCTATAACATTGGCTTTTACCTTGGGTTTTACACTTTTCAAAGCAACAAGTGCTTGAGC
>BQNB010149297.1:0-16187 GCA_026074375.1 Tanacetum coccineum | reverse complement strand
AGACTAATCAAATCTGTTGATAGCTGATAGTTTGCTAAAAACTGTATGGTTTATCAATGCACCATGTTATTACAATGAAGCATTGGCTAGTCCAAACTCAAACGGTATTTGGTAAAGACTAATTCTCAAATCCGTTGAATAAAGAGTTATCTATCCCAGAGCAAATGGCTACTGGTAAAGGAACATCAAATCCGTTAATGGCTGGTAGTTTGCCAAAAACTACAAAGCCAACTTAGTTGGATGTTGTTGTGTTGCTGAGAAGACATGTTACTGATAAAGATGGATAGCTGAAGATGTCAAAATTATCAAAGATCAGATCAAGATTTGACAGAGTGTTTGGATACATCCTCCAAGAGTTCAAGAAGAGTAAACTGAAGAAACATGAAGTTAAACAAGTTGAACAATCATGTTTAGGGGAGGATTGTTAGGAATTATGTTTTCCTAACATAGTACCGCTAGTTATAAAGTTAGTACCGACAGTTATAGTTTGTACTGTTAGTATTAGTTTGTACCGTCAGTACAAAATAGTTAGTACCGTTTAAGAGACATGCTTGAGATATTATAGGAAAAGATATGCATTATCTTTTGCACGTTTTGTAAGTCTATTAGGGTTTATCCTTGGTGTATAAAAGGAACCCTACGGCATTAGAAAAGACATATCTCTCACCAAAAAGTAATCTCATAGTTAGTACTATGTAATCGTTTTAGCAGATTAATACAAAGGTTTAGTTATCAATATTCATTATTCTTCTTTGCATTATAAGTTAGTTTCCGCATAACTTATAGTGTTCATAGTCATTGTTTCTCCTATAGTTTATGTGGATCTATCCATATTGGCTACAACCCTTAACAAGGTAGAAAGATCTATATTGAATTGGGATCTACATGTTTGAATGAAACTATTCATATGCTAATATCTTAGAGTAAATAAATACTTAACCGTAAATAAGCATGAACGAGTTAAAAGTACAAATTGCCAAACACCCCTTAAGCTATTTAGTTTTGACCCATTTAACTTATGAAGTCAACGTTACCACCCTTTTGATTTGGACCGGAAAGAGTGAAAACTTAAACATGTTGGACTCTTTTTGTAATAGGTGTATAAACACAAATTTCCGTCGAGATAATCATATCTTCATTGGGTATTTCTGATGATGACTTGAGGCAATGGTCTTGTGAGTGTCTCAACTGATACAAATGGTGTAATAAATGTTCTGCCTCCCAAGACTGCAGAAGAAATTTTAGCCAGAGAAAAAGAAAGAAAAGCAAGGACTACCTTGCTTATGGCTTTACCAAAAGATCATCTTGCTAAAATTCATAAAATGACTGATGCAAAAGAGATGTAGGAACCTATCAAATCTAGATTTGGTGGCAATGATAAATCAAAGAAGATGCAAAAGTATATTCTAAAGCAACAGTTTGAAGGCTTCTCTGTATCAAACTCAGAAAGGCTACATAAAGGCTATGATAGGTTTCAGAGTCTTGTGAGTCAACTAGAGATTCATGGTGCAGGAGTCTCCATTGAAGATATAAATCAGAAGTTCCTTAGGTCTCTACCTTCTGTTTGGTCTCAAATTTCCTTAATCATGAGAACCAAGCCAGGAGTAGACAGTCTCAGTTTTGATGATATGTATAATAACCTTAGAGTTTTTGAGCCTGATGTTAAAGTCTCTACTGCATCATCTTCTAGCACGCCCCCCCCCCCCCAGATGGGCATTTATTCTTTTTATGAGATCACAAGCAAAGTACTAATGAAGTTAGTACTGCTTATGGTGCTTCTAACTCTTCGGGTCATAACCCCCAAAGGGAAGGCTCTTCTTCATACACTGATGAACTCATGTACTCCTTCTTTACTAATCAATCCAGTGGTTTCCCAATTAGATCATCGAGGATTTTGGAAAACATATTGATGAAGTTCGATTTAGAGAAATAGATTTAAAATGGCAAGTGGCCATGATCTCCATGAGACTGAAGAAGTTCTACAAAAAGACAGGAAGAAAGCTGCAGTTTGATGCCAAGGAACCAGTTGGCTTTGATAAGGCCAAAGTCGAGTGCTACAATTGTCACAAGACAGGGCATTTTGCTAAAGAATGCAGATCTAAAAGGAATCAAGATTATAGGAGGAGAGATGTTGGATACACTGGGTACAAAGCTACAGACAGTGGAAGAAGACCTGGAAAACAGGAGGAACCTAAAGTTTTGGTAACTCTTGATGGAGAAGGTGTTGATTGGACCAGTTACTCAAAAGATGAGCAAGAGAATTATGCTTTGATGGCTTACAGCAATTCAGGCTCAGAACACTGAGGGTAATTTTGTTCAAAGAGTGTAATAGAATTTATATCTAAACTTAAAAAATTATATGATGAACAGAGGGAACAACTTGGTGATGCCAGTATAGAAATTCAGGCATATACTCAAGCTTTAAAGAAAGTAGAAGCACAATTAGTTGCTTATCAACAAAATCAAAACTTTGTTGAGGGAAAAAGATTTGGTTTATGAAATTGGATTTAGATGATAACAACTGATGTGATTCACATATCATAAGAACAACTATTGGCAGAAGCTAAAAATAGAAAATAAGAATTGAAAGTCTAAAGTGAAAAATGGCATACTCTTCTGAAAATCTTATTATTTGCTAACTAGTCAGATGAGTGCTAGGGAAAAAGCTAGGCTTGGGTATGGAAATCAAATGAATAAAGGTGTCTTAAGTTATGAAAATGAAGTTTTTGAAAGTGTATTTTATAGTAGGTCTAGTGATATAGAAGATAGTCTTGTAAATGAATAAGTTATGCAGAGGGATGCATGCAGTTCCTCCTCCAATGACAGGGATTTACATCCCTTCTGGACCTGATGTTAAAATTGATGAGTCACAGTTTACATATGGCCCAAAGCAATCTAAACCTAGTGAATCTGATGATAGGAGCAGTGACTTTAATTCTTGTGAATCTAATTCTAGTGAAGAAACACTTACATCTATGCCTGAACCAGTTGTTAATGAACCCAAAGTAGTAAGTCAACCTAAAGTCTGGTCTGATGATGATCACTATTTTTGAGGAGTATGAATCAGTAGTAATGATGACCTATGTCTCTTCCCACAAAGGAACTGGAAACACCTAGTTTTTGTTTTGTTAATATGTTAAGCATGTAAAAACTCCTGGCAAACTGTTAAGAAAAAAAACACATGTAGTCAGAGTCCTAAACCTAACAAAAAGGATTCTAGTGGTTTAATGTCTAAAAAACTGGTTTAGGATATGGGTTTACTAAAAAGGCATGTTTTGTATGTGGTAGTTTTAGCCATCTTATTAGAGATTGTAATTTCCATGAGAAAAGAATGGCTAAACAAGCTGATGAACAAAGGATGTGGTGAGGGTACTGGAAAAAGGGGAAAATAGCCTGTGTGGAACATTGTACTAAGATTGTGATCACCAAAAACCAATTTGTTCCTAAAGTAGTACTATAAGGAAATGTACGAATTCCAGTAGTTAATTACTGCTTAGAGCTAGCAGTACTAAACAATGTTAATATGCTAGGACATAATTTTAACAGTCAGGCAGCACCAAACTAATGCTGCCAGGAAAGTTAATACTGTTTACCTTTTGTTAATTTTCTTAGACAAACAACTTTTTTCATAAAACCAGTCGCCTTATTAGTAAGGCCATCGTATAGACACAGCACCAAGAACAAATTTTTTAAATCAAAAAGTTAATACTGTTGAGGTAAAAGTAGTTAGTGCTGTTGGGGGAAAAAGGAAAACTGTTGTTAAGCCCTCAGCAGGTTGTAATTGGAGAATCAAAAGACATTACTGGAAAAAGTCTCCAAATACAATGGTGGATCAAATTCTAGAAAATGTGTTACTTCTAAAGATCCACTAGGCAGACCCAAGCCCAAAAAGGCTTGGGTCCTAAAGAAAAACTTAATTTCTCTTATTTTTTTCATGTGTAGGATGTTCCACATAAAGCTTTAGAGAATAAAGGGATTGTTGATAGTGGATGTTCCAGGCACATGACTGGAAACAAGGCCTACCTTGCTGAATATCAAAACTATAATGGTGGCCTTATTGCTTTTGGAGGTTCAATTCATGATGTTAAACATTGGAGTATGATCAATCAATAGGATGTATTAGGTTAAGGGAGGCAAGTTGATTTGTTGTACAGCTTGTATGAAGTGTTCAGTGAGCAGAAGAATCTTGACGATAGTGATTTTTTTCATAGAAGTCTATTTGGGTTACAGAGTGTAATTTAGAAGAGATATCGATTGGTACTAAAGAAACTCTTGTTGCTAGACTTGTTCATTTTGGTTAACAAAAGTTAGTTACCGATAGCTTAAGTTAGTATCCTACAGCAAAGTTGTACCGCTTATAAAGCCGTTGGAAGAAAATACGCAAGGGTCTAAAGTGTAAATTGTAACGTTTCTTTGATCTGGGGTTGTTATTAACTATATAAACCCCGTCTCAATTGCCAATTTACTCACATAATTCTCTTAGTCGCTTCTTCTAAACAACCCCCCCCCCCCCCCCCCCCCTATCTTTCTTCACGACAACATTAATTACATCAAGCATGGCGCCTTAAATCATTGCCCTAAACACAATATGATCGCTTACTTAGAGAAGACTGATGGGAATGCTGAGTTCCATGAGATTATGGACTTTCTTACACGAAGCTCAATTCACTATGCTCTTACTGTAAGTCCTGCCCCCATGTGTTGTCCTCTACTCCTTTGTTGAACTGTTCTGGATGTCTGCTAAAATCAAAACAATCAACAATTGTTAGGTATATTACTGCCACAGTTGCTGCAGAAAGCTGGGACTATCTCTGAGGCATCAATAGAGTGATTTTCTTTTTGATGATGATGATGGGATAGATCTTTGAACAATAGGCTATATTTGGATACTATTTAGCTATGGGTATGAGGGGACATTAACTATCTTAACATTTAACAAAGTCCTATTTTCACCTCAATGGAAATTTCTTTTTCAAACCATGAATCACTGCATAAGTTCTAAAAGCACTTCTTGGGATCAAATTCCCACTAATAATGACATAGTAGTGCGTAGTGATATGTTTGGAATCTAATCAAAAAATACATTTTTTTCAAATTAAATTTTTTGATGTTGATGAGACAATTTGATGCATAAAGAAAATGTTTTATGTATCCAAGATTTATTTTAGGTCTTTGTGGCTAACTGTTAAAGAATGAGTCTTGTTTCCTTTAGATCACTTCCTTATTAATTCCCTGACTAGTAAGGTTTTGTCATTTATGGTTAAAAAGGGTAAAAAAATTTAGGGAATGTCACACCATTATTTGACTCTATGTTGGTTCAACCAACAGAGGATGAGGGTGAAGCTTTAGAAAGACCATCTGAATCCCAACCAATTCCCTATCCTTCTCACCCAAGTGAAGACCAACCTAAGTCACAGCCTGACCCATCTCCTAGACCCTCTCCTTTTATCCCTATTACAGATTCTAATCCAGAGGGTTCTGGTAGGAATCATGGAGGTCAGTCATCCAGTGATAAATCCCTATCAGGGAATGAGGATGGCCTGACACTCCAAAGTGTATATGATCTTTGTGTTTCTTTGTGTAAACATGTCATAATTTAAGCTAAAGAAATTAAAGATTTAAAGGTGCAGCTCAAGAAGCTTAAGAAAAAGGCTAGACCTATGATCACACACCATAAAGCTTGGATGAAGAGTGTTTCCATGAAGACAAGATTGGCAGGGAAGGAAAATCTATGCAGAAAAAAGTAGTTGTAGTAGTGTCTGTATCCTAAACAGGGGAGGGAAAACTGCAAAATCCTAAACCAACTGCATACAAGGATCAAACTTTTGATGTTGCTTTTGATGATCTTGATGCAACGGATTACATGGAGACTAAGGATACTCACAATGAAAAGGGAGTAAGTACTGAAGATCAAGTTAGTACCGTTAATCCAATGAAGTACGAAAAGCCAAAAATTTAGTATCCGACAGTAAATGTTAGATACCTAAAAGCTCGATGAAGTTTTAATTACCGCTAAGCCAAAATGGAATTCTGATGAAAATGCTACTCCTACAGCTACCTCTAACATGTTTTGGGAGATGATGAACCATTGCTGTGTTTCTGGTATCCATGAGCCAAATAAGGGACTAATCAAAAAGGTTTGTGATTAAAGATGTTGAAGACTCTGATAGACCAAGGCCTACATCAACAAGATCAATGTTAACATTGAAGCCTCTTCCTAAGATTGATCCTAAAGATAAAGGCAAGAAAGTTCTTGAGGAAGAAGCTAAGTCAGAGGCTGAATCAGAAGGGAATTAATGAAGCCTGGATAAATTCGTAATTGTCTTTATTGACGATATTCTGATATACTCGAAGAACAAGCAAGAGCATGCAGAGCACCTCAAGTTAATCCTGGAGTTGCTTAAGAAGGAACAGTTGTATGCCAAATTCTCTAAATGCGAATTCTGGATCCCTAAAGTACAGTTCCTTGGTCACGTGATCGACAGTCAGGGTATTCATGTGGATCCTGCCAAAAATTGAATCCGTCAAAGATTGGGCATCTCCTAAGTCTGCAACGGAGATTCGTCAATTTTTGGGCCTAGCAGGCTACTACCGAAGATTCATTGAAGGATTCTCAAAGATCGCCAAGCCAATGACCAAGCTGACTCAAAAGAAGATCAAGTTTGAATGGAGTGACAAGGCAGAAGCAGCTTTTCAGTTGATAAAGCAGAAGTTGTGTAGTGCACCAATTCTAGCGTTACCCGAAGGAAATGAAGACTTTATCGCTTACTGTGACGCTTCAATCAAAGGGTTGGGCGCAGTGCTAATGCAAAGAGAAAAAGTGATTGCTTATGCATCACGACAACTAAAGATTCATGAGAAAAATTACACCACTCATGATTTGGAGTTAGGCGCAGTAGTATTCGCTCTAAAGATTTGGAGGCATTATCTGTACGGGACAAAATGTACAGTGTTCACTGACCACAAAAGTTTACAACACATCCTCGATCAGAAGGAATTAAACATGAGACAGCGCCGTTGGTTGGAATTGCTTAGTGATTATGATTGCGAAATCCGCTATCACCCAGGAAAAGCAAATGTAGTGGCCGATGCATTGAGCAGAAAGGAACGAGTAAAGCCATTACGGGTTCGGGCCTTAGTTATGACTATCGGTTTGGACCTTCCCAAGCGGATTTTGGAGGCTCAGATTGAGGCAAGAAAACCAGAAAACCTCAAGTCCGAAGACGTAGGAGGTATGTTGATTGAGAATTCAAAGGACCCAGAAAAGCCCAGGAAGGAGAAGTTGGAACCGCGTGCGGACGGAACTTTGTGTCTAAACAACAGGAGTTGGTTGCCGCGCTATGGTGATCTAAGGACTCTAATTATGCATGAGTCTCACAAGTCGAAATATTCTGTTCACCCGGGTTCCGATAAAATGTACCAAGACATGAAGCAACTATACTGGTGGCCTAACATGAAAGCTGACATTGCCACCTATGTTAGCAAGTGTTTGACGTGTTTAAGAGTCAAAGCCGAACACCAAAAACCATCTGGCTTACTGGTACAACCAGCGATTCCTCAATGGAAATGGGAAAATATCACAATGGACTTTGTCACCAAACTCCCAAGAACGCAAAGTGGAAACGACACCATATGGGTAATTGTAGACCGACTCACCAAGTCTGCACACTTTTTACCGATGAGGGAAACTGACCCTATGGACAAACTCGCAAGACTGTACTTGAAAGAAGTGGTCACAAGGCATGGGATACCAGTCTCGATCATTTGTGATCGTGACCCCCGGTTTACGTCAAATTTCTAGAGGTCATTTCAGAAAGCTATGGGTACTCGGCTGGATATGAGTACGGCATACCATCCGAAGACTGATGGACAAAGCGAAGGAACCATTCAAACTCTTGAAGATATGTTACGCGCTTGTGTGATAGACTTTGGGAATGGTTGGAAAGGACATTTACCGCTGATTGAATTCTCGTACAACAACAGCTACCATGCTAGTATTAAAGCTGCCCCATTCGAGGCACTTTATGGCCGAAAGTGTCGGTCACCTGTGTGTTGGGCTGAGGTCGGAGATGCTCGGCTCACCGGTCCAGAACTTGTTCATGAAACAACCGAGAAGATTGTCCAAATTAAGCAGAGAATGCAAGCTGCTCGTGATCGCCAAAAGAGTTACGCCGATGTGAGGCGTAAGCCTCTAGAGTTTCAAGTTGGTGATCGAGTTATGTTAAAGGTATCACCTTGGAAAGGGGTCGTACGTTTTGGAAAACGGGGAAAGTTGAACCCGAGGTATATCGGACCTTTCAAGGTGTTAGCCAAAGTGGGAACCGTTGCTTATAGACTCGAACTACCTCAACAGTTAAGCAGGGTTCATAGCACATTTCATGTATCCAATCTAAAGAAGTGTTTATCTGACGAGCCATTGGCAGTTCCGTTAGATGAAATACACATTGATGATAAACTCCACTTTGTTGAAGAACCAGTGGAAATCTTGGAGCGTGAGATCAAGAAGTTAAGGCGAAGTCGTATTCCCATCATCAAAGTTCGATGGAACTCCAAGAGAGGTCCTGAGTTCACATGGGAACGCGAAGATCAGTTCCGGGAAAAGTATCCGCACCTCTTCACAAAAACCGCACCCTCGAAGAATGTTGCATCTTGAGCCTTGGGACAAGGCTCTCCTAACGGGTGGAGACTGTAACATTTCTCATTTTCAGGTTATTTACAACTTTAATAAATTCCATTATTTATTTTTAGAGTTTTACGCGTTCGCTTTTAATTATTAACTTATAGTTAAATCGCGTAAACTAAAAATCAACGTTCAATGTAAACGGACATCAAGCAAATTAAAGTTTACATCAAGCAAGTGTTATATGATTATTAAGAGTATAATTTATAACTTTTCATAATTTATTTTTATTGGTTACGTAAAACGCTTACGTTTCGCAATAAATTACATTCGGTCGTACCCGGAAGCACCTTTACCCATCTACACTCAAACAAATACCCACATTTATACCCAATACTCAAAATTTATTTATTTTGCTCACTTATAAACCTCACAAACCGGACCTAAGCTTTTATACAAGAAATAATTACAACACTTTCATAAATTCATTTCCTATACATGTGATTTCTTACACAAAGTTGTACTTGGACCCAAGATACTAGAAATTGTCCAATCCTTGTACCTTGAGCACTCTTTTGCCGCACCCTTGCCTAGGGAGGAGGAGAGCACTTTGCTCATGTACCCTAAACCATTTCCATGCTCATGGTTTCATTAGGTTGTTTATGGTTTTCTAAACACTATAAAAGGAAGCCCTAGGATTCACCATTATACTCTTCCATTCCATACAAGCAAAATCAAAGCAAAAACTCTTTCCCCCTCCTCTAAACCTACGGCATACCTTTTATGCATTAGGGTTTCATTTTAATTTTGCAACCAAGGTATTCCAAGCATTCAAGTGTTCATTCTAAGGTTACCTAAGACTACTCAAGGTGTTGGGAAGCTTGGATTCGGGTTTAACAAGGAATTATCAAGAAAACATATTTAGGGTTTTCTTGATTAGGGTTTTGATTTTGAAGGCTTGATTGGGGTTTACATCTTGTGTTCATCATCCTACTTGACTTCTATAAGGTCTATTTAAAGTATTCTATGTTCATTTATTAATTTTCTATTGTGTACATACTTGTTGTGTAAGTTAATCACCACCTAGATTCATTTTTAAGTTATATAAAGTATTTGATGATTTCATATGGACAAATGACATGGACATTTAGAGGACTAAATACATGTAAGATATACGGTATAACACTTGGAAAAATAATGGTGCAAGGTTCTTAAATACTACTTGTTTAATTAGAAACCCTAATTTCATTTTTATATATAATATTGGAATTCGAACCATAAACCTTATGTTTTATATTTTATAAAAATAGTGCTCTTTACAAGGATCGTGAGCATGTAAGGAACTCGAAAAACGGAATTATAACGAACAAGTTACGTATTTTACGGTATTTTTGTAAGTATATATATGCTCTTTCCATAATTTGGAGATAGGCATAGCTTAGTCATTATTCCTTTTACAAAGAAACACATTTTCTCTCTCTAGAATATTCTCTCTAGTGTTTCTCTCTCTAGAAACTAGCTAAACCACTCGAATCATCACCCGTGTTATGAAATAAACGATCCTACAATTGGTATCAGAGCCATGGGGTGGATTCGTGATTGATTCTTATGGTTAAATTAAGCTCGTATTCGTGGCTTGTTTTTAAATCAAAACACACGGCTCCATTTTTGATTGTTGGCTTATTTGTTTGTTAAACTGATCTTTTTGTTCTACACATCAAAAGGTTTGTTAGTAAATTTTCAAGTGGTATACAAGCTCTGTTCGATTTATAAGGTTATTAAGTTTGGATGTTCTTCGTGGAGGGTTGCTTTCGTTCTTATGATCCGACGAGGATTAATACTGTTTTTGGAAGGTTAATCTTCTTCACCATCTTAGTTTAGTATTGCATGTTTTGAGCTTGATTCGTGGTTAAAAAAGAAATATGGATTGATTTTGCTTAATTCGTCCAAGTGTTCTTCGTGGGAGAGTTGGTTTTAAATATCTTTATCTAACGGCGGTTGACAAAAGGTAGGGACAAAGATCCAAAATTTGAGGGAAAAAGTCAAAGGCGTGTTGCCAAAAGTCAATGGCGAGTGCCAAAAAGTCAATTGCGAGTTCTTGTTCGCGGCGCGGTTTACAAGGATAGTGGCGAGTTGGGCTTGAAAATAATAGTCGGCGTCGTTGGTTAAAAAGTTCGGGAGTTGCTAAAACACACGGCGAGTTTTTGATAAATTATCTTAATACTAATCCAAGGACATAAGGATCTCGAGAAACGGAACTATAACGAGCGAGTTATGATTTAAACAAGATACATATAATTAATTTTATAAAAATAGTTTTTATAAACTGTGATGAACAGTAAAAGTTACTGTTCATCAGAGGTTTAAACTTTATAAACATGATGTTTTAATAAATTATTTTAATACGAAGACGTGGACATAAGAAACGTATGAAACGGAGTCGAAACGATAAAGATATGAAGTTTTAAAACTCGCGCGCATTACTTTTATTTTTATACAATCTTTTATAAAACAATTAAAATAAATAATGACATATCATTATTAAATCATACATTTTTACAAACGATGCATTAGTAAACGAAAATAATATTTTCTTACGGACACAAGTACACACACTTTCATTTAACAAAGTACGAGTTAATTATTGTTTTAACTTTTAAAGAATTAATAAAAACTATTAGGTGGTGGTGTAACTATACGACATGTGATGTTTTAATTATATGAAATACATTATACTCATACGACCTATAATTAATTAGGTTGCATTCAAATTGCCGAGGCGATTCACTTACTTGATTTAGATAATCAATCATTCACTTACGGTGAGTTCATAGCCCCGCTTTTATACAATTATATTGTTTTACAACTTTGGGGTGAGAAACATGCATTGTTTTACATTTGGACGCAAGTACTCTTTTAAACATATTACGAGTTGGCCTTGGCCTAAGTTGCTAAACCCATTATTGCCCACTATCATGAAACTATCAATTGCTAGTTAGCGAGCGCGAATGTTATGAATAGATCTATTTTTGGGATTGACATCCCCCCGTTCGGTGTGTAGCGCTCATCGGTTTGACAGTACTGAAACAACGGAACGTATAACTATGTCGGACAATTTAGATGTTGCGGGTTGAAACATCTTACTTGGGCAACATTTAAGTGGCTTTAAAATTGAATACATTATGTCGAGCTTCGGTGTCTTGAGCTGTAGTGCACTCTGTAATTACTTTTAAGATATGTATGTGTGACTTGTCTTACTTTGGAAATCTTGTGGTCCTACTTTATAGATTACTAAAACACTGTTGAATTCACCAACTTTATGTTGACGTTTTAAACCTGATTTTCCTCAGGTCAATAGGTCGAGAAACAAGGATACATTGTGGTCATCATTGAGAGTGCACGTGTCATTATATAAAGATTTGGAAGCATTAATTTTGGGAATATTTGTTATGTCTTAAATCTTTACATTTATGGATGAACTATTTAGCTTCGGCTATTGTAACAAACAAGTCTATTTACAGCCAATGTATCAATTTAACGGACTCTATAGAGGTCGTTCTCATATCTTGTGCTATTGATCTATGAAGGTAACACTCGCCAACCCATATTTCGCTGCGAACCATTTTTGGGTGTTCCGGTTACTGTCAATCAAAGAAACGATATGGTAATTATCTACAATCGCAGATCAGATCTATGGTTTTTAACAATGGTGTGCATTACTTTTAACTGAAACAACTTTGAAATTAGAGCTGATGTGTAGCAGCCTGGAGAGGACTCACAATCTTTGTTTTACTAGAAGTATCAATGTACAGTTTAACAACCAAAAAAACACCTAATCTAAATATTGGTTCAATTCAATTATGTTTTTTTTCTATTGATAATTCAACATGGTCAGTAGCAGGCCTCAAAAACAAGTTTATGGTTAGCCTTAAGTAAGTGCATCCACTTGGACAAGCTAGGCAGGAATATTTAACTTTTGCAGATAGATGCGTAATCGACTAAAGCAATTAAGCCAATAGAAAAACATAGCAGACAAAACACAAATTCCATAAACCACAATCTATTAAAACACGGAAAATTCCTGAAAATTACATTTAGTAATTAAACCCCTCAACTTTAACCATGGAGCCATATAAACTCAGACAAAAGATCTCGAGGAGTGACTTCCTTGAAACAAAGGCCCATCAAACCCAATTAAAACTTGTTCCCTTTTTTCAAAACTTTGGATCAATACTCGGGTTCTGTACGTTATGAAAATCCGATAACGGTTGTAATATATTCGCTAAGGTTCTGCAACACCTAAAACAAAAAATCCATAAATCACAAAACAAGACATAAAATAACAAACTTCAAACATCATATCACTAATTTACCATTCTCCAATTCACGTTGTCCTTAATGTTTAAAACCTTCAAGTCGGATACTTAACTTAGTTTCAGTAGAGTTACAAAATACTGAAGTTTCTTGGTGAAGAGCTTGTCTTTAGGGAACCTTCTTTGGAATGGATTAGAAAGATATGTGTCACTGTCCCTTGGGAGCAATAAATTGCTTATCACTGGATCTTTCTTTTTGCAAATTTCAACAGCTTACAACATTTCGTTACTCGCAATATCAATACACTTAGATTGGTTAATACACATCTTTGTTGTAAATGTTGCCACCAAATACACTAAAACATACACACTCTTTCTTATTATATAAACCAAACATGACATGTTATAACTTATTCTTAACACCATAACCAAAAAATGTTACCACAATAAACACATACTTTTAGATCATTGGCATGCTAGCAGCCTTGACCAGGTTAGGGAAGATCTAAACCACTTATATTTTTTTGAAAAAAATTATTCAAAATTCTATTCTATACAGTTTCAGTTTATAATTAAAAGTATCTAAAAAAGAAATGGATCGTTCATTCCATTTGCTCAAAATATTATTCATGCCACCTCTAAAAATCCCCATTGATAAACGGATTGAAGAATGGAAATAAGAGTAAAATTGCATAAAAATGGTAAGACTTTGTCTGACTTTTGGTTACCTCAGGGGTACATTGAAAGAATGCCGGGAGCGCCTTTGGAGACAAGCCTTCAATGTTTATATCATTCCAGGCCATATGAGTGAAGGTCGGGCTCGATAAGTCGTCGCAAAGAATAATAATTGCAACTGTTTGAATATCTGTGAAAGGCAAAACAAAATAAATTATAAAAAAGAATAACATATAAGAGACCACAAAGATAGATTTATAACAGAAACCGTGAAAGGTACTAACAAGATCAAACACATCAATTATAAACCTCATTGTTGTTCAATCCATATCAAAGAATATGATAAAAAGTCGTTCTGTTGCGTCATATTGCCACCATCCACCTGTTTTAAGGTTCGATATGCAGTTGGGAGCTGCTTACTCAATGCTAATTTAATCGAAGACACTTAGTTCTCAAAGGGACATGGTTTCCTAAAAAGATCAATAAAAGCACCACATACATAGCCAAAATGAATTCATGGGTTTGATTACAATTAAACACATTTGTTTCAATATAATCCTTTTAGGCATTTCATCAAACAAATTGCAGCCTATTTTCTCATTATATTATATTTAGAGGAGATAGGTGGTAAGATCCTTCCTTTATAAAGGAATATTATCTCTTTGCTGGGATCTTAAAGGTGAAATCATCACTACTAATAAACCCCATCTACCACACTTCCTGAAAACATATATCAATCCGATTCTAGATTCATTAAGAGTTTGAAATAGATTAGAAGCCATACTTTATAACAAAGGATAATTCAACCCAGTCTCACAACTATCCGATACAATTAGTTCATGTAAATAGTAATAAATAAGCTCTTCACGTTGAGCTTAGTACAAGCATCGATTATATTCTTCTTGCCTGTAGGTTCAAATTGAAATCAAACTACATAAGCCGTCAATCGAAATCATGTAAGAAGTGATATAGAGTTTATGTTTATGTGGTGTAGGTGAAATGAAAGAAAAACTTAAAAAATCAAGGTGAAAAAAACAAGGGGAAAAATCCCGCTCAAAAGGAGAAATGAATGAAATGTTTTTAGATCCGTAAAGAATGTGTTGTGTTGGAGGGAGGTTTTGATTTTAGGGAAAAATAGAGGCGGGACAAGTGAAATGTTAAAAGGGAGAAATTTCATTATTTTGGAAGGATATGGTGTGACTATTGTAAAACCTATAGTCACATGATTATGCTACAATTAAATGTGACTATACATATTAGGTTTTGGCAAGCAAACACACACTAAACTTTAGACACACATATTAACTTACGTGACCATATGTATCGAATTTTGGTTACACTTAATCACATATGTCTATGGTTTAGTGTGACCATATATGACATTTGGTCACACTGTTTAAGTGTGTGACATATATTTGTCACTTTTAAATGTATATCATGACTAATGCTTCAAACTTACTTTTTAGTTGTCACACATTTCAAATTCATATGTGGCTAAATATTCAGCAAAAAATAGCAGTCACTTTTAAATAATGTGTGACAAACTTGACTATATGATTTAGCCACATACACAATTACTTCATGTGACCATATATGGATTTTGGTCACACTGTTCAATTGTGTGACATATATTTGTCACATATGTATATATTTAGTGTAACAAATGTTTCAAACTTATTTGTATCTGTCACACGTCCCAAATTATAAGTGACTAAATAATGAACAAAAAATTACCAGTTACCTCTAGTCACATAAATATTCAAATGTGTGACAATGAAATTCCGAAATGGTCAGAAAAAATGAGTTCAAATGTAGTTGTTTATTTTATTCTGGTACATTTAGTCACATAAATATCTGATTGTGTGGCCGTTCAAAAAACAGCATGTGTGACGAAATACCAGATTTGTACTAGTGTTGGGTGAAAATTTTCAAAACTGAATTTGGCCTTAAGAATATGGTAAAGGATGTCCGTAGGTTCGATTCGATATACATATTGTTTCATAACTCTTAAAAACAAACGTTTGGCGGCCGTTTGAAATTTTGAAAAACTATAAAAATCCAATCATCACTCGCTGAATTTTTAAGTTGCTGCAGAATCGTAAAAGAACATTTTCGTCATTTTCTGTGGAGTTTTGAGTCTCGGGTAAAACTTAAAAGTTGTTTAAAATGCCGTTTTACCTTTCCTTAATGATAACTAAGGCTGAAAACATGTGTTAACGGGTTGAAAAGCTTAGGATTATATACTACATTTTAGTTCGAAAAAATAAAGTTTCTGCAGAAACTTGCAAGGGTATTTTGGTCATTTTCTGTTGGGTTTCGGGTCTCAGCTAAAACTAAAAAGTTGTCCGAAACGTCGTTTTACATCAAAATATTTTAGAGTCCGAGTCTTAAAAACATAATCTAGCCAGTCGTTTTGGACGGGTCAGACTTAAGAAAATTTATAATAAAAGTCAACATGGCGAAATTTTTAAGATTAATCAATTAGTGTTTTACCAAATTATTAGGCGTAAAATATATTAACAAAAACTGAATTTGCAACTAATAAGTGGGTCTTTCACTTTCGTTCGCATCTAAATGTC
>BQNB010149296.1:0-16188 GCA_026074375.1 Tanacetum coccineum | reverse complement strand
GAAGAAGTTGAGAAATATGTTGGTGGACTTCCTGATACGATTCGAGGAAATGTAATGTCATATCAACCCAAGACAATGGAGAAAGCAATTGAGTTTGCTAATGATCAGATGGATCAAAAAGTTCTTACTATTTCTGAAAGGCAAGCTGAACAGAAGAGAAATATGGAGTTTAATGCTAGGAACAATCAGGGGTATCAACAACAAAACAAGAGGCAAAACACTGGGCGATCTTACACTGCTGGGCCTGGTGAGAAGAGGGAGTACACGGGATCACTGCCCTTGTGTACCAAATGTAACTATCACCACAAAGGACTCTGTGCTCCCAGGTGTAATAAGTGCATGAAGATCGGCCATCTGGCTCGTGACTGTAGGAGTACTGGCCACAATGGTAATAATAACAACCGTGGGAACTCTAGAACAACTCAGAACGCTGGCACTCGCTATGAGTGTGGTGTTCAGGGGCATTTCAAGAAAGACTGCCCGAAGATGAAGAATGGAAACCCTAGTAATCAACGTGGGAATGGCAATGCACCAGCAAAGGTTTATGTGGTGGCCAATGCGGGAACAAACCCAGACTTCAACGTCGTTATGGGTACATTCCTTCTAAACAACCGCTATGCTTCTATCTTATTTGATACTGGTGCCGATAGAAGTTTTGTATCTACTACATTTAGTTCCCTAATTGATATCACACCAACTATATTAGACCATTATTATGATGTCGAATTAGCCGACGGGAAAATAATTAGGATAAACACTATCATCTAGGGTTGTACATTAAACTTCTTAAACCATCCATTCAACATCAACTTAATGCCCGTAGAACTTGGTAGTTTCGACGTCGTAATCGGCATGGATTGGTTGTCGAAGTACCACGCTGTCATTTATTGTGCCGAGAAGATCGTTCGTATTCCCTAGGGAAATGAAACCTTACTGATCTATGGCGACAGAAGCAATCAGGGAAACGAGACCCGTTTGAACATCATTTCGTGCACCAAGACTCAGAAATATTTGTTAAAAGGACACCATGTCTTTTTGGCACATGTTACTATGAAGGAGACTGAAGACAAGTCGGGGGAGAAGCGACTTGAGGACGTACTAATCGTTCGAGATTTTCCCAAAGTATTTCCTGAAGAAGAATTGTCCCGGGTCTTCACGCCGACAATCGACAATGTGGAATTCCAAAAAATCGAAAATTTGATGCCTGGTGCTCACCTGCAGCCTGAGCCACCTTATCGATTAGCTCTTTCCGAAATGAAAGAGTTGTCAGAACAACTACAAGAACTATCCGACAAGGGCTTTATAAGACCTAGTTCCTCACCTTGGGGAGCTCCGGTCTTGTTTGTCAAAAAGAAGGATGGAAAATTCCGAATGTGCATCGACTACCGGGAATTGAATAAGCTGACGGTGAAGAATCGTTATCCTCTCCCAATGATTGATGATTTGTTTGATCAACTACAAGGATCTAATGTTTATTCAAAAATAAACTTGCGGTCAGGTTATCATCAGCTTAGAGTACGAGAAGAGGATATTCCAAAGATGGCATTTAGGACTCGGTATGGTCATTATGAATTCCAAGTGATGACATTTGGTTTGACGAATGCACCTGCAGTATTCACGGACCTCATAAACCGAGTGTGCAAACCATACTTGGATAAGTTTGTAATTGTCTTTATCGACAATATACTTATTTATTCAAAGGATAAGAAGGAACATGAAGAACACCTTATGGCAATTCTAGAACTACTTAAGAAGGAGGAGTTATATGCCAAGTTTTCTAAATGTGAATTTTAGATTCCGAAGGTACAATTTCTCGGTCACGTGATTGACTGTCAAGGTATTCACGTAGACCCCGCCAAGATCGAATCTATAAAATATTGGGCATCTCCTAAGACTCCAACGAAGATACATCAATTTTTAGGTCTTGCCGGTTACTACCGAAGATTCATTGAGGGATTTTTGAAATTGCAAAGCCAATGACCAAACGTACTCAGAAGAAGGTCGCCTTTGAATGGGGTGATAAGCAAGAAGCAGCTTTCCAGACATTGAAAAATAAGTTGTGTAGCGCACCTGTTTTAGCTCTCCCTCAAGGAGCTAAGAACTTCATTGCATATTGTGATGCGTCGCATAAAGGATTGGGTGCGGTACTAATGCAAAATGAGAAAGTGATTGCTTATGCATCGCAAAATTTTAAAATTCATAAGAAGAACTATACTACACATGATTTGGAACTCGGTGCAGTAGTGTTCGCTTTAAAGCTTTGGAGGCACTACTTGTATGGAACCAAGTGTACGGTGTTCACAGATCACAAGAGCTTACAACACATACTTGACCAAAAGGAGTTGAATATGAGGCAACGTCGTTGGTTAGAGTTGCTCAGTGATTACGATTGTGAGATTCGTTATCACCCAGGGAAAGCAAATGTAGTGGCCGATGCTTTGAGCAGGAAAGAATGAGAGCCACTGTGGGTTCGATCCTTAGTCATGATTATTGGGTTAGATCTTCCTAAGCAGATTTTGGAGGCTCAGACTGAGGCAAGGAAACCAGAAAACCTCAAGACTAAAGATGTGGGAGGTATACTGGTTGAAAATTCGAAAGACCCAGAAAAGTTCAGGGAGGAGAAATTGGAACCGCGCGCCAACGAAACCTTATGCTTAAACGACAGGAGTTGGTTGCCATGTTATGGTGACTTGAGGAGTGTGATCATGCATGAGTCCCACAAATCAAAATACTCTATCCATCCGGGTTCGGACAAAATGTATCAGGACATGAAGAAGCTATATTGGTGGCCCAATATGAAAGCCGACATCGCCACCTATGTCCGCAAATGTTTAACATGTGCTAGGGTCAAGGCCGAACACCAAAGGCCATCAGGTTTATTGGTGCAACCCGAGATACCTCAATGGAAGTGGGATAACATCACAATGTATTTTGTCACCAAGCTCCCTAAGTCGTCGCAAGGTTATGACACCATTTGGGTGATTGTTGACCGACTTACAAAGTCCGCAATCTTTACGCCAATGAGAGTGGTATGTGCTTAATTACACATACCTTTTACCTATAAAAACGAGCTTAAATGACCAAAAATGGACATAAAATGCCAAATATATGCTTGTTTTATGATTTATGCTGTGCAGGTAACGGATATTCACAAAAGGACAAAAACAAAGCCAAAACCGACAAAACCGAGCACGGAATGGAAAGAGCGGGAAAAAGTCAAGGTTAAAGCCAAAAAAAGTCAACCAAAAAGTCAAAGTGAAATCCAAAGCCAAATCCGAAGAAATCCTAAATGGGCCAACCCGAACCCATTTAATGGGCCGAGTCAGCCCATTAAGCTTAATTATTAAATTAAAAGCCCATGTTATAAGCCTAAGGCAATTATAAAAGGTCCAAATCCTAGCCTGATCCAAACAAGCCCAACTTAGGCCCAACACCCATTTAACAGCCTGTTAGCCCTCACCCTTAAAACTTTTACATTGTTAGTCCTTAGGGACTGACACTGTTAGTCCTTAAGGACTAACATGTTTACCCCCTACATCTCAAACCTCTTTACACCCCACATCCCTCTCTTCCCTAACCCAGTTAAAAACAAACGCACAGTACCCTAACATATTTCCTGCCATTATCCCTAAACACTATTCATCATCACTTTCGTTAATAACCCTAATCCCCGCTTACCCCTAAAATCACTCACCATTAAGCCCTAAAACCAAATCCCAACTTAAACCCACACTCAATCACATAGTCAAACTTAGTCAAAACACCAATACCTTTTTTTACCGCCATTAATACTATTTAATGTCTCTTTCTCTTGACTTCTGCACCAACAAACAAAACATCACCATCCCACTTTAACCTCACCCCCAGCTAGATTACAAATCCACCATGGCAATCCCATAAATTGTTATTGGCTGTTGGGACATGACAAAAACCAAGGGCTAGGATTGGAAGGCTTGGAGCCAAAGAAAGATGGATGGCCGGGATTAAGGCTTGTTTTCCTCTCACAAAAGAAGCACACAAGTTGAAGACCCTGCACCTTAGTATTTTTATATATAGGATTCGTTTCTTTTCATTGTGAGGAATCTAGTGTAATTTAATTTAGGAGTGGCGTAGACATGTTTTTAAATTACTTTCAGCTTATTTATCTTTAGTTATTGTCTTTTTAATTTCAAAGCCTTATAATCTTTTTAAGTTAATGAAAATTTCAGTTTTTATGCAAATTTGTCTCTTTTAATTTTTATGCATTTAAGCTTATGTGTGTTTTCAAAATCATTTAAATAAGTTCTTTTTATAAGCTTATTTAATCCTGTTTTAAGACACTTGTCACTATCTTAACAAAACTCTCAAAGTACCACAGCTTATTGGATGATAAGCTAGCAATGAAAGAGCTTATGGGTTTGGATTCGGCTTATTGACAACAAGCTGAATCCCTAGAGCTTTAGGTTCCTCATTGTAAGCTATTGGATGCAGGTTATCCCATTTTCCTTTTATATGTTTTCCAACTGCTTATTTGCTTATTACTATTGCATTGCTTATTAACACTTATTTTTGCTTATTTTGTCTCATGTCAGCTTAATATGTCTTAAAATTGTATTATAGATCATTATAATTAGTTAAATTCAAGTTTTAGTTAAAACTACTTATATTATGGTTAATACTGCTCATTAGCTTATCTTATTCATAAGTGCTTATTTCTTTTTAGTTTTTGCTTGTTTGTGTCTTTTATCATTGTTCTTAATGTGTTTTAGCAATTTAAAGATTCTTAAGGTCTGTCTAAGTTTTAAAAGTTCAGTTTCAAAAGTTAAAGGGGTGTTTAGGTTATGAATTTAAAATGGGTCAAATGAGGGTCATTTTAACACCCCCAAATTTACAATGCAGCAGAAAACAACATTGGGGTGCTACTTCATAATATAAGCTCATGAGTCACGGTAAACTACATTCAATTTTTATTAAAAAGATCAGAGTTACAGGGCCCCAACAACTTTATAAAAACTCATTTAAAAATATGCATTTTAGTTCAGCTTATTGTTTAAGTGCTTATTTCTTTTAGTTATTTCCTAAATGTCCTTATTTCAGCTTATGCTTAATCTGTTTTAAGTTTTTATAGCTTTTCAAAGTTTGTTTCAGTTTACAAATGATTTTTAAAATTTTAAAGGGGTATTTGGGATAAGCTTAATAAGTCCTTTAAAAGCTTATTTAACTTATCTCTTTGGCCTATTTCTAGTCCTAAGTCACTTGTTTTAGCTTATTGAAAGTTTTTGAGCTTAGTTGTTTGGTAAAAATCAAGTCTGCATATGTTTTTTTCCTTGAACTTAAAAGCCAAAGTCTTGTAATCTGTCCTGAATAGCTTATTTCACATGCTTTTTATTACTTATTTTGTTGATCATATTGCTTGCTTATTTAGATTCTCACTAGTTCTAGCTTATCTCATTTTAAATTTCAAACATTAGCTTATAGATTAAGTTAGTTAAAATCAGTCTTTTTCTTACTATCAAATCTGTCAAAATGCTCTTAAAGTTCCTTTTTCAAGTTAACTGTGTTAGTGTCTTTTTAGTCTTTTAGCTTATTGCGTTTGCTTTTTACCAGTTCATTTTAGTTTTTTAGGGTTATGTTTAAGTCTGCTTCAGCTTATTGTGTTTTATGTTAGCTTATTAAGTCCTTAGCCCATTAGTTTAGTAGCATTTGTATCTAAACTTAAAAAAAGCCTAAACTTGCCATTTTAAGTCCGCTTATTATCTAGTTATTTCCAAGTAAGTTTTGTAAACCAAAGATTCTTCTTTTAAAGTCAGTCATTTTTGCTTATTTTATAAGTCTTAAAAAGAAAAAAAATCAAAAAAAAATGTTTTGTAAAAAGGTAGGCCACAGGATTCGAACTTGTGACCTCACCCTTTGCACACAAAGCCTCAACACACCACACACAATACCATCTGCCCTGGGGTCTTTTTCAAGTATATACTTACACAATTAGTTTGATGTATGCATTTTTAGTTTAAGCCTTTTAGCTTATTTAGCTTATTTTCACTGTTTGTTTCTAGTTCTTATTTTTCCAAGAATCTACATAAGTCAAAGTATTTTTCAGTATTTTTCCAGAATTTTAATAATTAGTTTAGTATTTTTAATATTTAATTTAGATTTGAACTGTTTTTAATTCATATTAAATAAAATAAAAGTCAGAAAAATATAAATCTTTTTTATAAAATTTTCTTTTATCATTTAGGACTTAGAAAAATTAATTTTGCTTTCGTAGGGCTAAATTTTTAGGATTTGTTTTTTTTAAAGAACGGGTTTGGATCTCGTTATTGTTTTTCTTCGTTTTTTACTTTAATTGCTTACGTTTTTGGTTTACTTTTATTTGTTCTTGCATTTTAGTAACTTAGGATTTATAAAAAGTTAAAAAATCATTTTAGGATTAAATTTTGATAATTTAGGTTTTCGAGTCGCGTTTTTAATTCCCGTTAACGTTTTTAATTTCGTTTTTGCTTTCGTTTTAGGTTTAAGTTGCCCTTTACTTGTTTTTCTCCGTAGAATTAGAAAACCCAATCAAAATATTAGGAATTCAAACGTAAAATATCAATCCGACTATCGACTCTCCATTGCACGCCTTGTTGGGAGAACGACCCGGGTGATCACTTACCCGGAATCATTTATATCATACCCGTGAGTTTGTTGACATTTTTCCTAAAGGGTTCACTAGGTTGACTTGTGGGGATTTTATATTTGATATTTTATTATACTACTTGATATATAATTACCCCTAAAAAGGTGATTATCATTTTAGCGCCGTTGCCGAGGAGGAGTGTAAGCGATTGTCGTTCTGACGTTTGACAATTAGTGCTTTGAAGATCCTTCCTCGTGAAGTTATTTGTTTTATTTGTGAATATATAAAATACTAAAAAAAATACAAAAATATTTTTCATTTTCTTTTATTAGTATATTTATAAGAAAAAAACAAGAAAAATCAAAAAATATAAAAACATTGTCTTTAATAAAGAATAAAAATAATCATCAATATAATGCTATCAACTTGAGCATTATCATAATAAGTTCCCAAACCAAAGATTCAAAACTTGCCTTTGTGTCACTTGTGAAGTACGGCTCACCTTTAAGAGACTAACAAACTATAAGAGGGGTATAAGGAGGGTTGTTCCAAGAAACTACGACCCGAAAGGAGAGGGTTTTTAATATTTTCGCGCTTTCCTGCTCCTCCGCTCCTCTGTGCATTTTTCTTTTAGAGAGCTACCGTGAAGCAAGTTGATTATTGGTTTAAGTTATTCGGTCTCATTTTGTCCTTTAATAAAATATGTTGTTAAAAAGGAAAAAAGAAAAAAAACTCGAAAAACCAAAAATAATCTCCTTTAACCTCTTTGCCATTTAATTCTTCTTCTTATCCCTCTATATTGTTTTAATTTCTTTTATGGCGTCACTCGTATTATCGTTTGAATCCTATTTACACGGATTAAGGAATAGTTCGTCTTGTTGGAAACTTTGTACACTTAAATCACGTTGTTGTTCTAAAGGGGGTGTCGTAGACAAGTTTGTTCATGATCCTAATAAACACCGACTCGTCTCAACGACCCCCTCAGAATTGTCCCAAGTGTGGTAAAACCCTAGTGATGGTCTAATATAGTCGGACAATGATTCTTATTACAAAAGAATTGAAGGAAGTTTGGGTCTTTAATTTGTATGAAGATGAAATTTTCCAAGACTTTCTAAATACTTATGAGTCATCCAATGACAAAACTAATGTTGTTAATGCACCTCAAGAGCCATTCATCTTCAATCAGGACCCCGGTGAAAATTCTTCACAAAGGCCTCCACATATTGACCACCATTGTTGTTACGGGTGTGGTGATTCGTTAGACGGTATCTTTTGTCAACGATGTACTTGTGAGTCTTGTGGGAACGATGCTCATTATGGCTATAATTATCCGCCGAAAGTTCCGACTGTCTCTAATCTGGAACCATGCCATAATCAAAACGTTGATGAGTTCCCACAAACTTTGCTAAGTTTTCATCCGACATGCTATTCTAGAGATGTAAGTTCATTCACTTATGATTTCCATCTATTTTGTCGAAGATACTTCCTACGTGTTTCAACCCACCTTCCATAAACCCCCTGTCGTATATTCTTGTGAGTTTTGTGGGAACGATGCTCATTATGGTTATGATTGTCCACCTCAAGTTCCGTTTATCTATAATCCAGAACCATGTTACAATCAAGACTTTAATTTCCCACAAAATTTTCAATGTTAAACATCATATATTTGTGTTGTACCCGCTGTGGGGGCTCGCATGAGGCTTTTCAATGTCAACAAGTGATCTTCTACGAACCTTGTTGTGAAAATTACGGGGGCCCTCATGAGACTTTCCAATGTCAACCAATGAATGAAAATTATTATGAGCCAAATTTTTCTAAAATTCTAATTCTTTTAGTTTTAACCAATTTCAACCCTCGTAATTTATCATTGGTCATATTGATTCAATGAATGATCATCTAAAAGCTCAACAAGTGTTGAATGATTTTATGAGTAAGCTTCGTGAGATGTTTCAAACTTGGTTACAACAACGACAAAAAAGAAACCAAGTGGTTATCTTGATACTTTACTCCCGAGCTTCACAATTTGTCAAAATATTCCATTGCTATTGATGTTGACGACGCACGAGTATCTCTTTTTGCTATACAAGAATATCTCCAAGAATTTTCCTCCGCATCACACCCGATTTACCAAAATCGAACTCTCTTATAATAGAGGATAAGCATCTCGACACTATTCCAGAAAACGGAATCGGACGAAGTAATAAAGTCTAGTGTTGAGGACCTTGTCCATAACCCAAGTGAGTCCGATGGTATATCCGAAAGTGAATGTGATTTGCCCGTTTGTGATGATTCTTCTTCGAAAAAGGATGAGGTGTTAGATGATATCATTTCAATTCCACCGGGAAATGGTAATGATCATTTTTATGCCGAATCTGTCTAACTAAATCCGTGCTTAATCGTGATATAAAGATATCTTCTCCTAAGATTGATTTCCTTCTCGAGGAGTTCGCCGGTGAACTCGCTCTTATCGCTCCAATTCCATCAGGAATTGTTGAAGCCGACTTTGATCCGAAGGGAGATATCCGTTTTATTAAAAATTTGATGTATGATAACTCTTTTCCTTGCCCTCCGGAAACTCTTAAAGATGATTCTGAAACTTTCATCGATTCCAACAATGATTATTCTTCGAGTGATAATGATTCGCTTTACAGTGACGGCATCGATTATGATGAGGCATCACCTCCCGATTCTAAGCTCGTCAACTTAGAGGTGGTGGATATTGTTATCCCAAAAGTTAGAGGGATTGATACTGATATTCTTCTAACAATCAAAGACGATATTCTTCGTGAAATTTTTTTGAATGTCAATCTTCTTATTGCTAAGATCGAAGCATTAAAAGATAATCCCACTCCATCTTTTGATTTTGTGACCAAGTCTTCCTCCACATCTCTTAACTTTTTCTTGGAGGAGACTAACACCTTTGATAATTCTTTACCAGAATCTGAAACTTTTTACTTTAAGTTGGTCGTATTAGTAGTGGGAAGCCCACTTCTTATTTGGATTTTCTCTTCACAATTATGAGGCATTTTTTAGTGATTGGTGAGCCCAATTCGGGAAATTTCACTATTGGTTGTGGTGCGAGGATCTTTTTGATAATCCAAACAAGAGAACCAAGGTTTATGTGCTCAAATATTTTACCACCCATCCCACCCTTCAACTGGATTCGGATTTCACTCTTTCTAGTGATTTTCTCGGATCTGACCTTGTAGTTTCTTTTCCTTCCGGAACTAGAAACAAGATTTTCGATCCAGGGATATTCATTGAAGTCCAATCCAAGAGATTTCTATCACCGAATGAATTTTCTATCTCATTCATCCGTGATCCTCTTTCTCACAAGATTTCTTGCTACTCATTCCCCTGTGATTGATACTTTACTTCCATTTTCCTCCAAAAATAAAGACAGTTTTCAACCACGGTTTTCTTGCTTCAAAGGAGAAATCTCCTTCTTCTTCATCACATCGGGGCTTTAAAGCTTCCAAGCTTTTTCATCATAAAAGCCCGATGTTGATTCATGGAGAGAACATTCCTAACTTGGATGTTTCGTTTCTCCATTTCTATCCTCCTTGACCAACTCAAGTATGGGGGATCGAGTCAGGCTCAAGACTCGGTTAACAAAAATAAGCGCTTCGTGTGTGGCAACCCATGCTTATCCTTAGTAGTATTATGTTAATGAATAAGTGTGTTGTGAGGAGTCTCGCCTCTTCCAATTTCTCATGTTTTGTGGTTTTTATGTCCAGGATTGCCTGGATTTTGAAGCCTCTCGTGCTCACGGTTTTTGTCCTCGAGCTTCAAATCCTTAGCTTCATTATGGGAATCCAATATCCAAATCTTATCGACTAACATTTTTCTTTTGGCATACTTAATAAATGGCCTTATATTTATGTAGAGACCCTTCATAAAATATTAAGGACAATGTTCAGTTCTAGTATGGGGGGATCTATCGATTTGATTTTGCCTGCAGCCGTTGTTTTCACGTAATCCCGTTTTTACCACCAAAATACCAAAAAAATAAAAAAAAATTCAAAATTTCAAAAACAAAATAAGTGTTTTATCACAATGTTAACTTTCCTGCTGGGTAGAATAAGAATAAATTTTGACTCAATCGAGCGTGTTGAGCTCTAGCTTGTCCCTTAACTTTTAGACTAAGCATTCGTGGATCTTTTTACTAAAGATTTTAAATTTGCGAAGAACGAAAAATGATAGAGTTAATTATGAGTTAGATGCTAAACAAGGATTAGTTGGAAATCTTACAAGCTCATAAGTGTAATTTGTGGCTTTTCTCTCCCATAAGCTTCTAACCGGACTAATAATACGTGCTCTCTTCGAAAATTAAACTTAAATCAACAATTTTTGAAGTATGGATGATATCAATAATTTTAGTTCAAATTTATACTTAAATTCTATAAAAAGAAATTTTCTCTATATCATGGTAATATAAAGTATAAAAAAAATGAAAAGAAATGAGTAATAATTATAAACTGTGGGCTGATAAAAGTTTGTTGCATCTTGCCGGCTCACAACCGATGTTGCAGCCTTCTAAAGAAAGCCCATAGTAAGAATAATAATCCGAGACTGATAAAAGTTTGCTGCATCTTGCCGGCTCACAACCGATGTTGCAGCCTTCTAAAAGGTCGAGGATTTCCTTAAGAATGAATAATTGTATTAAGTGTAGTAAATGTGAGTTAATAAATATAGGAAAAATCTCTTTTTCTTAAATTTAAATATGCTTTTGAACTAAGACTATTTTATTTTAAAAAAAATTTAAATAAGCTATGTATATACGGGAAACCTAAGAGTTTTTGAAACCAAAGGTCCGTGAGTCCCGATACTAGTCTCTGTGAGGTGTCAAAAGCCTGGTCACTTAGCCACAAGGTTGGGATGTGCCGAGACGAAAGTCGCTACATGGGATGATCTCGCCTTCAAACTCATTATTCTCGGGTGGAACGTGAAGCATAGAATTTTGCAAAACGTTGATCCATGGTTGAAATTCGAAATATGCACATTCACCTAATATATAATAATTGTCGGGAGTGAAAAGTTTACAAGTTGCAAATATGAGTAGTGTTAGCATCTTAACTGATATTTAACGGTGATTTTGTTTTAAGCTTGGTTTGGAACGAGTGAAAAGTCGGGAACGATGAATTTATCCTTTTTGGGGCATTTTAGGATTAAAATGCATCTTGTTCTATGATCCCTAAAAGTTATAAAAATAACGAAAGTCAAACGTTCTAGTTAGTTGCTTAATATGAAAAGTACAAAAAAAAAGTGCAGGAATAAGTAAATATATTTAAAAATGGTAAAAACGGGGCTTTTCAAAGCTATTGATTCTTTATTTCCCTTGACGAATACTTAGCTACTTTTCTAGGTTATTAGTCGAGGGGGATTGAGATTCTTAGTTTTCTAAGTGCTTACTTATAGCATTGCGTGAGGACACGCAATAGTTTAGTATGGGGGATTTTGGTATGTGCCTAAATACACATACCTTTGACCTTTAAAACCGGACTTAAATGACCAAAAACGTACCAAAAATACATTGTATTTGTATGTTTTCACTTATATTGTGCAGGAAACGGATATCCGACAAAAGGACAAAAAATCAAGCAAAAACAACAAAACCGAGCACGGAATGAAAAAGCGTGAAAGTCAAAGTCAAAGTCAAAGACCAAAAAGTCAAAGTCAAAGTCAACCCCGAAAAAGTCACCAGTCTAAGTCGAAGCCGTAACCAAAGAAACACTAAATGGGCCCACCCGTACCCATTTAATGGGCCGGGTCAACCCATTTAAACATTATAAAGACCAAATGGGCCAAAATCTCTTTCAAATATAAACCGGCCCAAAAGCTTAACAAAAGCCCAAAACCCCCTTAAGCCTTTAACGACTGTTAAGTCATATTACCCTTTCACACTTAACAACAGTTAGTCCTTTAAGGACCATTCACGCAAACATGTATAACAAATGGAAGGGTTATTTCTGCCAAGTCCTCAAAATCTATATTCACCACAAGGACTTGCAATGTAAACAACTTATACAAGATGAGGGGTCACTTTTGCCATCTTCCCTAAACATACACCCTGCACCCTATTAACTAAATCAAAACAGAACACCCATTTTTCCCGCCACTCTCCATTGTCACTATTCACTGTCTTCCCCACCTCGTATACTGTTCCCAAAGACAAAACATCCCTCTCCCACCTTAACCCCACTTCACATGGGCTATTGCCACCTTGGCAATCCCCTTTAACACCATTGGCTAATGAAAACGACAACAAGATCAAGGGTTGTGATTATAGAACTTGGGCACAAAGCAAAATTGAAGGCTGAGATGATTTATGGCTTCTCCTCACACAGAAAACACAACAAGCACACTTGAAGACCAAGCTTTTAGTATAAATAGGACATTTGTAGTTCATTTGTTTTCTTGTCGAATTTTTGTGTTAAGTCCATTAACTTGTATTAACCAAAGTTTGTACCATTTTAAATACTGTTTTGTAAGCCTTTACATAAGCTTTTGAGTCATTCAAAGTTAATATAAAAGCTTATTTCATTTTCTGTCAAAAAATCACAAAAATACCAAAAAAATCAAAATCTGTCAAAGCAATAGAGCAAGGTTTATACTGGATGACCTTGGTTTAGAGCTTCATGGGAAGCATTTAGGATTGTTTATAAGTTGTTTGAGAGCTCATACAATTGCCAAAAAGCTTGGATCCTTTGTGAGTTTTTCATTTTAAATTTTTGCTTATTTTACTATTCATGTGCTTATTGCCTGCTTATTTTTGCTTTGTCTTGCTTATTACTGTTGTCTTATGCTTATTGTCTTTCTTTATTGCTTATATGTCTTTTATTTGAGTTTTACCTTTAAACTGGCAAGTATTGCTTAAATCTGCCATTTGCTGGTTTACTTATCTTGGTGCTTATTTTTTTGTTTAAATTTGCTTATTTATGCTTAATATGTTTATATGTTTATCTGTCTTTAGATATCTCAGCTTAAATCACTCTCTTTCAGTTTAAAATTTTGATGCTTCAATCTTAAAGGGGTGTTTGGCACAAGGTGAAAAAGGGTCAAAACTGTTTTTAAAAAGTTGTGGGTCACTTGGCAATCTGGTTCAAGCATTTTTAAGTTGTTTACATTCTGTGTTTCAAGATTTTTAACTTTAAAAGTGGTTTTTAAGCCTTGTCTATAAGTCCCTTTGAAACTGATGTGACAGCTCAGTTTTCATGAGCTTATTTGATTAGGTCCTCATAGCCATCTTTTAAGACTTGTTTTTGTGTCTTTCTTGTGTGTCAAATGCAGTAGTGAAGTTCATTTAAACTACCTTTGTGTTAAGTCAAAATTCTGTCACTTCATTTTACTAGTCAAAGGCCATTTTTCTTTTACAATTTTTAGTAAGTTAAAATAGTTTTTAGGGTCTAAAATTTTGAGCACAAGCTCACTTGGAGTCAAACTCCATCTGTTTTAACTTAGTTTAGCTTTTGAAGCTTATTTTCTAGCTTATTCATAGGGCTGCATAAGCCACCATTTTTCTTAAGTAAACCAAATCAGCATATGCTGATTGAGACCAGCACTTTTCACAAGCTTTGTTCCTAGCTTAACTTTATTTCAAACCATTTTTAGTTTACTAATTCTTGTAGCCATTAAGCCAAGCTTTAAGCTGGTATAGCCCATTAAGCCCCAAGGATCCCTTTAGAAGCTTAAAATTAAGCCCAAAAGTTGTCCCCTAGGCTGTTTGCTAACCAGTTTTTGCTTATTGCTTATTTTTTTTGCTTATCTGTCTATTTTCCTTTGCTTATATTTGCTTATTAGGAGTAGTGTAGGATTTGCTTTAGCTTAGTTTGCTTTTTCACTTGCTTATTTGGCCCTAAAATAGCCTAGCAGTTAGCTTATCTTTAGGACTTAGTTATAAAAGTGAAACTGCCCATTTTCTTGTGCTTATTTAGCAGCTTATTTTTTAGTTTTATAAAAATTCTCTTTTTTTAAAGTTGATTATTTTTTTCTAGTTTTATAAGTTTTAATATATATAGGTGCCCCTCTATATAAAGATGATTTAATTCTCGTCGCGATGGTGTATTTTTTGTCGTTTGACGATTTACCTTTTGCAAGATTTTTTTTTTTTTTAAAAAGGTGGAAAGTGGAGTTTTTTAATTGTTTTTTTATTTGATGAAAAATGGATGGATAAGATGTGTTCTTTTGTTCTTTGAGATGATATTGTTCTATCATGATCGCACCTCCTATATCTATATCTATATCTATATCTATATATATAATAAACAAAGGTTTTTTTTAAATCTTGCTTATGTCACAAATGACATCACTAATGACATTATTTAATCCACATGTGTATGCAATTAATATTTACAAGGTTTTTTTAGAATGCTTGACTCATGCTTTTATCAAAAAAGCAAACCTGCCTCTTTTATTTCCAAATTCAATATTCTTTCGTCTAAATTAATTCTAGGTAAGTTTATATTGCAATTTTTGATTAACTGTTTATATAAATTTGATAAATCAATCAAACATTTTCGACCAAAATAAAATGTTTGATTCATATGTTTTGTTGGAAATTGTTTATCCAAAATAACAACCTTTGACTTTATATTTATACATATTTGGCTAACATATAGCACACTTAAATTGTCATTTTGCATTTTTCTCAATTACATAAATTGTAATCCATAAGTCCCGTCTCTCAAATTGATTGTATGCTCATTGACCCTGTTTGGAACATTAACAAGGTTAGAATCAAGATTCGAAAGGTATGAACTTGAGTTATGCTTATGATTGTATTATTCGAACTATGTAATATACCTTTGAGGAACATGTTTGAGGTTTTTATATATTGTTTACGAGTAGTGATGATGGAGAAAGCTCTTATTTGTTATAATTGATCCGATTAAAATTACCTTAAATTTAAGCCATATTAACTTATACTTTTAGTTACTACTTCATCATTGTATTCATAATACTTTTAACGGGTTAACGTTTCCACAACATTCACGTTGGTTGTATTCTTAATTGAAGATCTCATATTAGTCAAAGTCAATATGTCGTAGAACATGATATAATAACATGTATCAGTTTCAAATTTTGAACTTATAATTGTTAAATTCGTTTGTTTATTAGATGTGATACAAAATTCAGTGTGATAAAATCAAATATAATAAGATGGTTGTCAATGTGTAATGGTCTAACGGATACATGAAAACGAGTTGCATGTCAATAATTGATTGTTCTTTAAACAGGGAATTTTCACTTTTTTTATTTTTCATTAACATTTATTACCTTTTATTGTTTGAATAATGTTTCTTTCAAAAAATTTATAAGCCACCCGTGTTTAATCACGGGTTTATAAGCTAGTTCATTATATAGCAACGAAACAAATTATCTTAATTTAAGCAACACCAACTTTAGAAATCAAGAATACGGATTTAGGAGCCTCTAGCTAAGACAAGGGCTCTATCCCAAAAGAACACCAACTTTATTTCAAATAATTTAGGTGTAATGGGTATATGTAGTTGTCTAGTTATTATATATCTAAACCGTGTTTTATTTTCGTAAAACCTTTCATGTATAAAAGTGTCATGTATCTGTGTTTC
>BQNB010149294.1:4154-16188 GCA_026074375.1 Tanacetum coccineum | reverse complement strand
AAAATGGAGCGACCTCCCTTAGGAGGAGATTGTTAGGAACACGAAAGTGTCGGTCGCTTCTAAAGATAACAGTCATTGGCTCGTTAAGTAATTTTTGGAAACTTACATAGTTAGTTTGCTAAGGCCCAAGGATAAACCCATGCTAGCCCAATCCCACATGCCATGTATAGGTATTTATACACCTCTCCATGCCTTGGAGAGGTGGTTGGTTGTTCATTTTCACACATAATATTACAAGTTTACTTTCTCTCTCTAAGTGTTCATCCAACCCTCTTTCTCTCACTAAAACAACTTTCCTTATCTTTCCATTTATGTTATATGATTATTCTTTAATTGGTATCAAGAGCCATGGAGTGGTGTGTTTAGATATTGTGTTTGTTTTTTGTTCGTGTAGTTTTACTTAAGTTACACGCAATTTTTTGATTTTTTTCTTGTTTTCTAAACTACACACTTAAAGATCATCTACATAGGTAGCTTTATGCTTAGATTCATAGAAAAATCTCTTAGTTTTGTGTCTTTTGTGTTCATTAGCTTTATAAAGGTCAAAATTTTGATTTTAAATTTTTTGGCTTAAAAACCTTAAAGTTGTCATTTTTCTTGCCCCTATAGGCTTAGTAACCCTTTTGGTACAAAAAATTTCGAAAAACAATCGTCAAAAATGTGTCTTTTGAGTTTTGAAAAAGTGGGTTTCGAGTTCGAACCGATCTAGTTTTTATTGTTCAAACCGATCTAGTTTTTTGTTTATAAACCGAACTAGTTTTAGTGTGTAAACCGATCTAGAAGATTTCAGTTTGAACCGATCTAGTAACTTTTCAGTTGAAGCCGATATAGTAATTTTTTAGTTCAAACTAATCTAAAAATTTCAGTGTAAACCGATCTAGTAGATTTCAGTTTGAACCGATCTAGTAACTTTTCAGTTGAAGCCGATCTAGTAATTTTTAGTTCAAACCGATCTAAAAATTTTAGTGTAAACCGATCTAGTAGATTTCAGTTTGAACCGATCTAGTAACTTTTCAGTTGAATCCGATCTAGTAATTTTTAGTTCAAACCGATCTAAAAATTTTAGTGTAAACCGATCTAGTAGATTTCAATTTGAACCGATCTAGTAACTTTTTAGTAGAAGCCAATCTAGTAATTTTTTAGTTCAAACCGATCTAAAAGTTTTAGTGTGAACCGATCTAAAAGTTTCAAGTGATAACCGATCTAGTTGTTTGTCTTTGTGAACCGATCTAGTTTACTCAGTTAAAACCGAACTAGTTATCCACAGTGAAGACCGATCTAGTTTACTCAGTTAGAACCGAACTAGTTTTCCACAGTGAAGACCGATCTAGTTTACTCAGTTGGAACCGAACTAGTTATTTTTCAGTGTGAACCGAACTAGCTATTTTTCATTGTGAACCGAACTAGTCAAGATTAATCGAAACCAAACCACTCAAATTTCAAAATTATACGGTTTATCTCTTTGACTAGTAAAATCTAGCGAAACATTAACTTGTCTTCCCGGTTTAGTCAAGAATTGTAAAATCCCATGTAGTTTCAAGAATTCAAACACTTAAAAGACAACGTAATCAAACACAATTTCTTTCTACCACCGTTCGATCAAACAAGTAATCTTTTAACATAAAACTTTCTCAATGACGACTCTTGCTGACAAAGCAATTCTGTCGGGTGCTGACAATCATCCACCCACATTGGAAAACGAGATGTATGTATTATAACAACCCAAATATTCTAGTATTTTCACAATGTAATATCTAACAACATTATTAGTACTACATTTCAACTGGAATAAATTTTTCGTTACATTCCATTCCATTACGTTTTCAATTTACATTTCTAAAGTAAACGAGCTCATCAGCAACCTACCTATGGAAATCCTAATCTTATAAGTCAAGCAAACATCATAACATTGTCAAGTCAATAAACATAAATATCATTTTTACAAAGTACATTACTCATATAATGTACCATTTGCAAAGTTATATCAAGACGGGCTTTAAACCGTTATCGTATGCCTCTAAACCCTAATTTCATAAAAGGTTAATATCTAAACTGAATGCACAAGCTACTAAATCATATGTACATGTAATATAACATCTCATTTGAAATATAAACCCCTCCAAGTCAAAGTAATACTCTTTAAAAGATACAATTGTAGCAAGACCATTTAAGCATGTCTCCAATAGCCATTTACCTCCGTTTTCATTCTATTAATTCACCACCAACTTTTTGTACAAGCTACAACACTCAATATACAAATAAAAACCCTAAATATTCTATCATAAGCTTTCATACACAATTTATATACTCAAACCCAAATCAAACCTAGAAACCCTAAACCGAGCAAAATACAAAACATGACCCTTTTCTTTGGTTTTTTATCCACCATAATCCTAAACCAACCACTCAAAAAAGTTGTAATAACTTATTTTATAACATTACTAATCATATACAATCATAATTTCATCATTTCATTTCATTTATACGTAAATTAAAACCAAGAAACCCTAAACATGCCCTAATTTGAACTTTCAACCCGTTTACTCATTTTTACCCATTTTAAACCCGAACAACCTATCAAATCTTGTTAATAACCCTTAATACAAACCTTGTGATCTTTAATCCATGCTTATATCACAAATGTAACATGAATTAAAACAAAAAACTCAATCCGATCCCTAATGGAACCCGCGACCTCTTTTCTTGCAAAATGACCCATTTTAAGCTTTCCTTTGCAAACAAGCACCTCATGACTCACCCACATGCTACCCTAAGCAGCTTACAAGGTTCTCTTTGAGTTCTATGGCCACCAAATAAGTGCATCACCTCCTTGTGACTTCTTTATACCCGCGGCTAAAAACAACACCACATCACCTCTTTTAAACCTTGACAACACATCCATAGCTCTACATAATCATCTCTTAGACTCTCCAACTCATCCACATCGGGGAATAGCCACCTCATTGCTTAAACTTGGCCATCAAGTTCCAAAATGGGTATAAATAGGGGTGTTATGCCTTCATTTCAACTCATCCCCCACTTCCTCCTCTATAACCCATAGGAACCCTTGGCAAGTTACCTTTTCCCTTCCACGGGGGACGATCTGTCCAAACCATATCACTAATGACTGTGATCTAGCCCAGTTAAAGGTATTGATGTCATGAGCTTAAGAAGCTATAATAATGTTACCACTGATTTTCTATGATAATTGTATCATTGCAATTATTACCGTGTAAAATAACTTGCACACCAACCATATATATCAACTATTCTCCATGAGTTAATACTTATTTCCATACTGTTTTCATGATAATTATACATTGCAATTATTATTACGCTATAACTTGGTATACAATCTATTACATTTCAAACCTATGAATTTCACTCAACCATTGTGTTGACCCATTTTTATGCATGATTTATCTCAGGTATTTGCGCACTTATGGACATGGAGTGCATGGACTTGAATGATGGCTTTAAAACTTGTTTATATCATTCACCTTATATGTTTCTAGATTTTGGGACCTGCCATTGTAAAACTCTGATTTTAATGAATGATAACGTATCTTTTAAAAATGTCTCTTTTAGAGTTATTTTCTATGAGTTGTGGTCTGAGATTCATTAAGTAATACCCCATATTAGCTTCCGCAACTATAATTATCAAAAATGGGGGTGTTACATAGTGGTATCAAAGCTCACGGTTATAGAGAACAAGGGTAAAACCTTAACTATAACTACTTTTCTTTTGCCATCAATGTCCCCCATGCCCTACATCCTTGAATTGGGAAGATGCCCACTTCTTTTCTGAATAGTATGTAAAAATACATAACTACTATACTATTATATAAATTAAACATTAAGTTATTCATTCCTGGGTTTGGTTACCGTCATGTCTTGTCCCTCACTCTACTATCAGTCCCCCTCTGATTCTGAAATTAATAATTCATTCTCCACCACCCCAAGTTATTAATGCTCACCAAGCTGTTTTACCACCATTTCCTAATATTATCACTATCACCATGTATGAATTCCTCCAGATTTCTTTCCTTCCGAGAAGATTTCATCACCTAAATACACTAAAACACCTATATCTCCATCTTCATTAGTAGAATCTTCATCACCGATTAGGTCAACTACACCACCACCAGACTCTCTTTAATAAGTCTATCTTCGCGGAGTTAGATAAATATCTTAAAGGAGTCACATCACGACCACCGGAAGTGACCGAGACCTCGAGACCCTAATGAGTCAAATGCCTGCTAGAATGTTCATTTCTGGATATCCTTCATGATTATATACAGTTCGTCATCAAGAGTCTTCTGAACAAGATCCAAGAACTCAAGGGAGAACCACCATATTAGATTTGTGTCGTTTACAGTTTTCTAGAAATCTAACCACTGGATGTATGGTATAAATAATGACGCTTGTCTTTTACAAGAAAAGTTGTTTATGATCTAATACATTTGGTGATTCCGTTATACCTCGTCATTTCATAATACCAATTATGTGTATCGAGATTATCTATCCTATAGTCCTGAATACGATTCTTTTATTTCTCTTGACCATCCATTTTCTCAACAACCTTTTGTAACTAAGCTCCTATTGGATCACTCATTCTATTATTTCCGTATCTATCTCTTCGAAGTCTTGAATTAAAAATTTTCCAATTATAGTTATGGCAATATCAAAGAATGTCCCAATCTTTTTAATGGTCTTCATACCTTCACTTGTATGATTCTTATTCTGTGATTTATCTTGCATATAAGAATGCATCCCAAGCGAACATCAACTTGCAGCAGCACGCACTATGACGTGAGACTTCCATCCGGCAATGAGTACTAATGGTCGTTAGCAGCCGCCCTAGAAGCACAAGCTGCTGCCATGGCAAATGCTGACAATCCCAATAGGAACACTGGACCAAGAGAAATTTCCTGTAGCAAAAAAAGGAAACTACAAAGAATTCATAAGTTGTCAACCTTTCTACTTCAATGGTACAGAAGGAGCTACTGGACTCATTCGCTGGTTTGAACGAACTGAAATCAGTACTATCTCGTCGCAATTGTTGCCGAAGAAAACAAAGTGGACAATTGCTACATGTACCTGTCGACTGATGATATGCCTTGTCCTTGGTGGAATGCATACGCCACACGCATCGAATAGGAACAAGCCAATAGGATCACCTGGACTGAATTGAAGAGACTCTTGACAAACAAGTATTGTCCTCGAACTTGAGATCAAGAAAATGAAAGATGAATTTTAATGGTCCCCCCCCCCCCCCCCCCCCCCCCCCCCCACACCCCCCCCCCCCCCCCCCCCCCCCCCCCCCCGCCCCCCCCCCCCCTCCCCCCCCCCCCCCCCCCCCCCCCCCCCCACCCCCCCCCCCCCCCCCCCCCCTGACTGTAAAAGGAAGTAGAGCCTCAAACTTACATTAGGAAATTCCAGGAATAGCCATTTTAATGCCCAACATGGTAACCAAACACCAAGAAACTTATAGGAAGCATTCATCGGGACTGCCCCAAAGCATTGAAGGAAACGTATACTGCTTCAAAAACCTCAGACTCGGAAGAACCACCAACATTGCCGACAGACTAATTGGACAAAATAAATTAAGGGCGTAATTCTGAGCAAGAAACCACTGATCACAAACGAAAGTTTGATGATAAAAGGAACACCACCAACAACAACAACTATCCCAATAATTATAACAACAACAACTATTCCAATAATCATAACAACAACAATTACCCCAATGATCACAACAATAATAACCACTCCAACAATCGCAACAACAACAACTACCCTGATAACCGTAACAATAACAACCGCAATAATGATCACCATCCAAGCAGCAAAAGGAAGTCCATGAACCTTCAAGGCTAATGGAAACCGTAGATATAATGGACCTCATCCCCTTTGTAGGAAATGTACTCTGCATCACACAGGACCTTGTACTGTCAGGTGTCAGAATTGCCACAAAGTAGGCCATCAGACTAGAAACTGTAGGAGCTAAGAACTTCTATTTCCAAATATCACTCTATCTCTCAATCAAATCTCGGACGAGATTTCTGAAAGGTTGGGGACTATAACAACCCGTAATTATCTAGTATTATTCATCAATGTAAATAATCTCTACTGACTTTAATAAGTACTAAACTTTTTCCACAGTTGAATATAATTTTTCGTTTCATTCCATTCCATTACGTTTCATAGTTTACATTTCTAAAGTAAACGAGCTCACGCAACCTACCTATGGCAATCCTACCTTTATAAACGTCCAAGCAAACATCATAACCTGTCAATTCAATATCATAAATAACATTTTTTACAAAGAGTACATACACAAATAATGTACCAATTAGCAAAGATATATGCAAGGACGGGCTTAAACCGTTATCGTATGCCTCTAAACCCTAATTTCATGAAAGGTTAATATCTAAACTAAATGCACAAGCTACTAAATCATATTTACAAGTAATATAACATCTCATTTGAAATATAAACTCCCTCCAAGTCAAAGTATAAAAGTCAAAAAAGTACAATGAACAAGTCATTAAGCAAGATCTCCCCCAAAATATGCCTTATTTATTAACCTATGTATTTCATTCAAAGTTTCTTCACCACCACTATTGTACAAGCACTACACTCATATACAATGTTTAAAACCTAATTATTCTATTCATAAGCTTTCATACACAATTTTTATACTCAAAACCCTAATTCAAAACCTAGAAACCCTAACCCGAGCAAAAAACTAAACCATGACCCGTTTCTTGGTTTTTATCCATCATAATCCTAAACCAACACTCAAATAAGTTGTAATAACTTATTTTATAACATTACTAATCATATACAATCATAATTTCATCATTTCATTTCATTTATAGCTTTATATGAATTAAAAACAAGAAACACTAGGGGGAAGCGAAGCCCTAATTTGAGAAAAAGGATCAAACCCGTTTACTCATTTTTACCCATTTTAAACCCGAACAACCTATCAAATCTTATTAATAACCCTTAATACAAACCTTGTGATCAGTAATCCATGCTTATATCACAAATGTACAAGAATTATAAACAAGAAAACTCAATCCGATCCCTAATGGAACCCGCGACCTCTTTTCTTGCAAAATGACACATTTTAAGCTTTCCTTTGCAAACAAGCACCTCATGACTCACCCACATGATACCCTAAGCAGCTTACAAGGTTCTCTTTGAGTTCTATGGCTACAAAATAAGTGCATCACCTCCTTGTGACTTCTTTATACCCGCGGCTAAAAACAACACCACATCACCTCTTTTAAACCTTGCCAACACATCCATAGCTCTACATAATCATCTCTTAGACTCTCTAACTCATCCACATCAGGGAATAGCTACCTCATTGCTTAAACTTGGCCATCAAGTTCCAAAATGGGTATAAATAGGGGTGTTATGCCTTCATTTCAACTCACCCCCCACTTCCTCCTCTATAACCCATAATAGCTTTCTAAGAGGTCCTAAGAAGTTTCAAGAACAGAAGTGAAGCAAAAGAAACCAAGAAAAGAAGCCCGGGAGTCGTTATTCTAGGCGTACGAAGCTAAAAGTCCCGATTTCAACCCATTTTCAATAATAGTCCCGATTTCGACCCGTTTTTTAGCTATAAGCTCAATACCCAGTTATATGATCTTTATAACTGATCCTAAACTCTTATAAGGTTCATATGATCCTAATATACCTTGTTATAGTTTTATAACTCAATTCATCTCATTTTCCATTTTGATCCAAAACCGTACTCCCGATACGCTATATTTTATGTTTTTATTAAACTAAATTTTATTAGTTGATTATTGTTTATAATTATCCTAACATTACTTAACTATTGTTATTATAACCACTTTATCAAGTCTTGATGGAATTTGAATTAAAAACCTACGTGTTTTCGTTATAAACCCTAATTCGACCCGTTTTGATTTCTAGCTTAACGAATCGTTAATCTAAACTTTCGTTACATTAAACCTTCATATTTTAGCTTATATTAATAAATAACCACTTTATTGATTATTGAAGGAATTTGAACTTAAAACCTGCACGTTTACGTTTTGAAACCCTAATTTGACCCATTTTGCTTCCTGGCTTAACGAATCGTTATTTTAAACTTTAGTTATGTTAAACCTTCATATTTTAGCTTATATTAATAAGCTATAACCTGTAAATGTTATTTGGAATGTTAAAATAAGCTTGCATGGCAATTCGGACTTGTTTTACAAAAGTATTCCATGCAAGGGGTATATATCGTAACTTTCGAAAACTAATAACTAAAATGGCTGAAAATGTCATTTTATCAAAGTTATATTATAGGGGTCTATTATTTCACTTTCTAAAGAACAAGGTTTACTTTGTATATCTTTTAAACTTAAAGGACCAAACTCGTAAAAGTGCAAACTCTAAGGGTATATTTTGCCATTTTTCATTCTCAAGGGTCTAAAATGTAACATTTTAAAAAAAGTATAAAAACATGTTTAAAACCATACAAGACATAACTTTAATTAACGCTTCCCGTGCTTATCATTTCCAGATATTGATCAAAACGCTTAAAACCGATTATATCGTATCACAATACTAGGGAGCTTCATATTAAGGGGTTTCATCTTGGTATTACGTTCTGACTGAATTGTTGGGTTTACGATTTAATGTGCCCTAGCTCCTCAAACATTTACTGAATGACTTCTGAATTATGATGGCCCGAACGGTGATACAATAATTTCAAACTTTCCAATCAAACTCATAACAATACTAAACTCTTAGAACTAAAGTTCTAGAATACAATCTTCCTAAGACTTGACATATTTACTCAGGTTGCGTGACGTGGCTATTTACTATCATTTTGCTATATCAACCTTCCCTATTAAGATTGTGATAAGGTCGTCAGCTTTCATTTTGGAATATTTATTACAACTACCAATCACGTGAAGTTCATAACCTCGCCTTTACTTATTTACATGTTTTATAAACCCGCGAGGGGGATACATGCTTGTTACAAACTCTTTTACATACTCATTTATCTTATAACAATGTGATTACTTTTCAAAGACTTAATGAATTCATAACCCCACATTTCAATCTTTTGAATACTTTATAAACCTGTGATACCTGATATAAACCATGAATGCAAGTGTTTTTCCAACTGTATGCTATCCAGATATATTATTGCCTAAGTAGCTTCCAGTGCCATTATTTCCATATCATGAATCATTAATTACTTGCATTGCGAGTGAACGCGAATATTGTGAATAGATCTATTGGGGGTGACGGCTCCCGTTGGTATACCCATTCATCGGGTAGCCAAACGCACTATATTTGTCCTAATAGGTAACCTTGGCAAGTTACCTTTTCCACGGGGACATCTGTCCCTAACCAATATCACTACGGTGATCTTCCCTGTTAATGTATTGATGTCATGAGCTTAGATGCAATAATAATGTTACCCTGATTTTCCATGATAATTGTATTCGTTGCAATTATTACCATTATAATAACTTGCATTCAACCATATAATATTCAACTGTTCTCCATGATAATACTGTTTTCCATGATAATTGTGCTTATGCAATTATTATTACGCTATAACTTGTATTCAACTATTACATTTCAAACCTATGAATTTCACTCAACCTTTGTGTTGACCCTTTTTATGCATGTTTATCTCAGGTATTTGAGCAACTTATGGCATGGAGTGGCATGGACTTGAAGATGGCTAAAACTTGTTATCATTCACATTATATGTTTCTAGATTTTGGGACCTGCCTTTGTAAAACTCTGATTTTAAATGAATGATAACGTATCTTTTAAAAACGTCTCTTTTGAGTCGTTTTCTATGATTGTGTCTGTGATTCATGAAGTAATACCCCAGATTAGCTTCCGCTGCTATATTATCAAAATGGGGGTGTTACATGTATGATTCTTGGAAAAGAATAATGGAGTTATACATGTTAAATAGACAACATGGATGAATGATCCTTGAATCCGTTGAAAATGGTCCACTCATTTGGCCTTTAATTGAGGAAAATGGAGTGACAAGACCAAAGAAATATTCTAAGCTATCTGCTACGGAAGCAATTTAAGCTGATTGTGATATCAATGCAACAAATATCATTCTACAAGGACTACCATCAGAGGTCTATGCATTGGTTAGCAATCATAAAGTCGTCATGGAACTTTGGGAAAGATTTCAACTTCTCATGCAAGGAACTTCATTGACGAAACAAGAATGGGAGTGTAAGCTTTAAGATGATCTCGATAAGTTTGCTTTTAAGAAGGGGGAAACACTACGTGTGTTCTACTTGAGATTTTCACTGCTCCTCAATGACATGAACATCTACAATATGAAACTAGAACAATTTTAAGTAAACACCAAATTTTTGAATACTCTTCCTCCTGGATGGAGCAAATTTGTAACAGATGTCAAACTGGTTCCGGATTTGCATACAACTAACATTGATCAGCTTCATGCTTATTTGGGGCAACGTGAATTTCATACAAATGAGGTTCGTTTAATGCATGAACGCAACTCAGATCTGCTTGCTTTGGTTGCAACCCATTAGATGACCCAGTCCCCTTATCAAACTCATCAAAACTCTTACCAAAACACTTAATTTCAACAACAAGTTTCACCATATTTGTCTCTATAGTATGGATCACCTTATCAGTCTCAACAATACTCAACTCATCAATCATCAACACCTCTTTCAATCACTTATCCATCCAATAAGTATCAATCATCAATTCACCACAACGTTTATTCTCCATCATCATCCATCCCTCAATTGGAATATGCTCCCTCAATTAACCAACAATTGAAATTTTCCCAACCAGACACGGGTCTAATTGTTCTAGTGTTCCAGAAAGGTGATGATCCCATTGATGCCATCAATCACATAATGTCTTTCTTGACTACTGTTGTTACTTCCTGCTATCCCACTACCAATAACCAGTTGAGGAATTCGTCAAACCCTAGGCAACAAGCTACCATTAATAATGGAAGAGTAACCTTACAACCAATTTAGGGGAGACAAACTTCTTTAGCTGCGGGTACTTCAAGGACTTACACTCCAGGAGCAAGTGGAAGCAATTCTGAGAAATAAAGGACTGTTATTTGTTACAACTGTAAAGGGGAAGGCCACATGTCCAAGCAGTGCACTAAACCAAAGAGGAAACGGGATGATTCATGGTTTAAGGATAAAGTTTTGTTGGTTCAAGCTCAAGCAAGTGGTCAAATTCTACATGAGGAGGAACTAGCATTTTTGGCAGATCCAGGAATTCCAGAAGGTCAAGCCACACAGACTGTCATTACTCATAATGCTGCTTATCAAGCTGATGATTTGGATGCATATGGCTCTGATTATGATGAACTCAACACTGCCAAAGTTGCTCTCATGGAGAATTTATCTCATTATTGTTCAGATGCTCTTGCTGAGGTACACAATCATGATAATGTGAATAATAATATGATTAATCAAGCTGCGCAGGTGATGCCGTCTTCTGAACAGTTGAATGTTATGAACCATTCAGAGACTAAAATAACCATTGATAGCAATATCATTCCTTATTCTCAGTATGTGATTGAATCACAATAGGCGGCTGTTCAGAATTCTAACTCCTCTACACAACAAGATGCATTGATATTATCTGTGATTGAACAACTGAAATCCCAAGTAGTTAATTGTACCAAGATAAATCTAGAAAATAAAAGTGTCAGTGATACGTTAACTGCTAAGCTTGAAAGATATAAGGAACAAGTTAAAGTATTGAAAGAAGGACAAAATATTGATTTAAGGAGTAATGATAACGTTTCAGATTCAAGTGCACAGTCTGTAGAGATTGATCGTCTTAAACAAACTCTTTCTGAACATTTAAAAGAAAAAGAATCTTTAATGCAAACAGTTTCTCTTCTCAAAGATGATTTTAAAAAAGAAGAATCTAGGAACATAGATAGAGAGATTGCTTTAGAAAAGAGGATTAAACAGCTAGATAATATTATTTTTAAAAGAGATCAATC
>BQNB010149293.1:0-16188 GCA_026074375.1 Tanacetum coccineum | reverse complement strand
TAATTCATAAGTTTTCTTGTCGATTTCATTGCTTATTAGAATTTTTTTTTTATTATTTCATGGTATTTTCATGTGGGTTTTACACGCGCACCAAGGAATAAAAAGGAAGCTGAAGAAAAGTCTAACTTAAAGACTTCGCTGTAAACAAAAGTGCTTCCCGGGGGACAACCCGAAATGTTATTTAATTTTGTTATCGAGTCTGTCTTCCCAGACTTTAATACGGTGTATTCGTTCCACCCCATACAGCGTATTGATTGTCTGGATGTTATCAGACTTTACTTTTAATGCACTTTAAAAACATTATTGTTAGTTCTGCGAATACGCCGTATTTATTATTTGATACGCCGTATCTACAGACTGACCCATATTTAGTTTGTTTTAGTTTAGTTTAAATTAACCGTAGGTACCAAGATAGTAATGCACCTGTTTTTCTTATATCTTACGCAGGACCTCGTGAAGGAAATATTGACGAATATTGTTGGAGAATTTACGAATCTGGAAATCTTGAAGTGTTGGAGTCTTGAAACCTCAAGACGGCTGTTCAACACAAAATCTTGCTCATAAACGCACATTGGAGAATCTACCGAGCAAAAATCAGGAGAGTTTCTCATTCTAATTCTTTTTAAATTCCCGTATTTAATAGTGTATATATACAACGAGGACGTTGTATAATGCAAGTGGGGGATAGAATTAGAATGTTTACTTGTCCTATTTTTTACAATAAAAAGCTTAAATTATACTCAAATTTAAAAATTTTCAAACATACTTTTTGTGAAATTACTTGATACATAACCCGCACACAATAACCCTTGTTAGATATTGTGAGGATTTAACCTTTCCGTTTCCAAATGTTTACCCAAAATCCACAAAATATAAGTGTGCCAGTGATGTTGTAGACTTTAGAACTTGGCTTGGTATATCTATTCGAGACCACAATAATGAGTATTATGGATTTAATTTGAGTAACTTGTTTAAATTGGTAAATTTTAGGATTACACCAAAATCGCCTTTACATGTTGCTTATTAACTAACTACACTGGTTAGTTAACCTCCCGTTTAAACCCTTTTCCACTCTCATCTTTAGAGTGATGATCCACTAGAACAACCCGTAGAGCCAATCCTTTAGGAATTTACACCAACTATTTGTTTCGTTACACCCTTACACCTTAACCTACCCTGTTAGATTAAGTTTAATTTACAGTTGCTAGTTGCTTAAAGTGTAAAGTTTGTATTTCCCGAGTCTTGTGTCATTTTCTATCTTTGGTGCGGTTGGAAATTTGCACATTGCAAATGGGAATGTATATTAGTAGTCAAAGCTCATGTGATTTTACTACCATCACAATTATTGGTGAATCCGAAGAACGAAGAAACTACCGAAGGAATTATCCAGAATTATTATGATCGTGAAGATGGTGAAACTACACCGAGATTTGAAGTTTAGTTAGCAAAAAAAATAAAAAAATGAGAAAAATACAAAAAAGAGAAAGAAAGTTTGAAGATAATCGTTTCGCAATTACCAAAGGAATTACACGAAGGATCGATTATTCATTGATACGTCTAAAAAATCAACGATGTAGAGTATTGTACAAAGTGGAAGATATCGCCACTTGCCTTGTAGAGTATGTAAAGTTTTGGGATGATTGGGAAGTTGACCGTTACGGGAACGCCAACTTAGGTTGTTGTTTTTGATCTATGATCAAGACGTTGTAAATAGTTGTGTCTTTATCATGGTAACGGTCGAGAAATAAGTGTCTAGCAACTTGTATCTTAAGTCTTAATCTATTTGTTTCTTGATTTTTATTTAACAACAATTTACTTCCCTCTCACCTGATGATTAGCCGTTGGTTTTACGCGAATGAGGACTTGTTCGAGCGTGCATGTCTATTCCGTCGTTACGGCCATGTATGCATGTCTTAGCTACCTCGTTGGTTTACGACTTTGGTGAAATATAGAAGGTTTATACCCTATATCATTCTTCATCCTAACCGTTGGTTAAATTTGAATGGGGATGTGATCGAACACACATGTCTATCCCGACGTTCCGGGTGTGTATGTGTGCTTCAGCTGCCTTGTTGGAGTGGTACTTCTGGTGAAAGATTGTAGTATGATCAAACCGTACGCCTTTCCATACAAAAACCCATATTTACCTTTATAAACTTGTTACTCCTTGGCTTTAGTGGTGGAGATGTGTATCCTTGCCAAGATTATGATAGAATACTCGTCACGACCGAGTAATTGAGCGAATTAGTTACATGTTACCACATAGATTAGTTGAGTGATTTGAGTGTTTTCATCTTCCTATTTCGTGAGGTGTTTGGTTGTGTACTTGTAATAGATCGAAAAAGTGCTTTAACGGAAAATATCCTTAGGGATACATTTTTATAAACTTCTAAAGGCTACTTGAGGACAAGTAGGATTCAAGTGGGGGGATATTTGATGACATCAAATAACGTCTATTTTATAGCATCATTTATCCCATGTTATTAACCCATTTTGTATAGTTATTACAAAGAATTGTTACTTAATCGTTTATATTTGAGAATTGCAGTAATTATGGAGTAATTGGTGAAAGTTAGCAAAAGGCGCGCATTCTGGAGCTTAAATGAAGATATTTTGAAGATTACTATTCTGAAGACCAATACGCCGTATCCAACTCTTGGATACGCCGTATCCAACCGACTTCCAGACCCTATAAATACAAAACTCAAAAACGAGTTTTAAGTGTGCTAAATCATATTCTCGATACCTAAACCACAAAAGTCGATTTTTAGAGGAGAAAAAGAGCAGAAGAGGTCGAGCAACGTATTCAATTCCATAGAAGACATCGTGTAATTCCATATACTTTAGTAATCAATTAGTTTTTGGTATCATTCGTTAACTCGGTTATTAGCCATTATTATGAAGATCTGAATGTTTGGTTTATCTCGATTTCTTTATTTATCGTTGAGTGCTTGTTTATGTTTATCAATTTATACTTGTTTACGCGCTTTTGTATGCGACCTATCATTCAACTGGATCGAGTGAAGCGGACCAAGCAAATCTAGAGTCTGGGATAGCTCTCCATATAGTAATTTATACATCTAGAATCATAGTTATACAAATATTGTCCTTCTAAGTCTGTGTCTAGGATACGCTTCGGGCTTAACTAGTTAATTGGATATTGCCAATGGTTTATTGATCGTGTTGACTAGCAGGTGACCTAGATAATTCAACAAGTAACGTTCTGATTCCATTGGATAGTTGGACAAGTGGACTACTAGTGTATAAATTGCCATTAAGCGGTAAGTGGGTAAAGTCTCTATGAGCTAGGGTTTAACAAGATCACCATTGCTTTAATCCCTAAGATAGATTATAATCAGCAAATAAGGATGCTTTATGCGGATGCTTTAATTGTGACAGAATTAATGTGTCTAGGTCTTAGGATGATGTAACGCCTAAGTCTTAAGAATGATATGCCACCTCGAGAGAAGAAATCATTGCACTAAATAAACAAACCAACGTTCTAATCAGATTAATAATGGTTAATACAGTTTTCTTATATAAGGTTTGACCGCTCTTTTATCTTTTGTTAATTAGCTTGCGTGGGTAAAAGTGCCTTGAATTGATTATAGACACCAACCAAACCGTGCCAGTCTCTCAGGCTGAAAACCCCCTTTTCCCGTTAGAATTAGGATTTAGACTGACATAGGTTTAACATAGGTTTAGAATAGAATAGAATTAACATAGATTAGATAACCAAGATATTAATTAAATTGATAGATTTAACCTCGCTTCAAGTGTTCGACACCCTACTTACCACGAAACTACTACCGATCGGGTACACTGCCCGTTAAAGTGTTGTTTTTGGTTGGCAAAATGTAAATTTTAAAACTAGAATCATCTATAAATATACCATACAACACAGCATCACACCTTTAATTAACCCATTTGTATATTATTTTCACATACATTGTTACTTAATCGTTTGTATTTTAGATTTGCAATAATTATGGAGTACTTGGTGAAACTTGACTAAAAGGCATGCATTCTGGAGCTTAAACGAAGATATTTTTAAGATTACTGTTCTGCCAACCAATACGCCGTATCCATCAAGGAAGGTACGGCGTATTTGTGCCTACACTCACCAAAGACCACGAAGGACACAAGACCAATAAGCCGTATCCAGGATAGGCGATATGCCGTATTCAAGCTATATGGGAATAAAATATTCTGGAAGATATCAAACGTGGTCCCTACTCCAAGAAACTCTAATACACCGTATCCAACACCTTGGATACGCCGTATCGACACCGACTCCAGACCCTATAAATACAAAACTCAAAATTGAGTTTTAAGTATGCTAAATCATATTCTCGATACATAAACCACAAAAGTCGATTTTCAGAGGAGAAAAAGAGTAGAAGAGGTCTCGCAACGCATTCCAATCCATAGGAGACAACGTGTAATTTCTTATACTTTTGTAATCGTTCAGTTTTTGGTATCATTCGTTAACTCGGTTAGTTTACCTTGGCTAAGCCATTACTCTTGTATTAATTATGATGTTTAAAGGCTAATACCTTCGGGTATTAACCATTATTATGAAGATATGAATGTTTGGTTTTTTTTATATCTCGATTGCTTAATTTATCGTCGTATGCTTGTTTATGTTTATCAATTTATACTTGTTTATGTGCTTTAATATGCGACCTATCATTCAACTGGATCTAGTGATACGGACCAAGTAATCTAGATGCCAGGATAGCTCTCCATATAGTAATTTATACATCTAGAATCATAGGATCATAAATATTGTCCTGCTAAATCCGTGCTAGGATACGCTTCTGGCTTAACTAGATTTCGGATATTGCTTTTGGTTTAGTGAACAAGTTGACTAGCAGGTGAACCTAGATAATTCAAAAAATAACGTTCTGATTCCATTGGATAGTTGGACAAGTGGACTACTAGTGTATAAATCGCTGTTAAGCAGTAAGTGGGTAAAGTCTCTATGAGTTAGGGTTTAACAAGATCACCATTGCTTTAATCCCTAAGATAGATTATAATCAGCAAATAAGGATGCTTTAATTGTGACGGAATTAATGTATCTAGGTCTTAGGATGAAGTCCCGCCTAAGTCTAAGAATGATATGCCACCTCGAGATAAGTAATCATTCCACTGAATAAACAAACCAACCTTCTAATCGGATTAAAGATGGCTAATATAGTTTTCTATTATAAGGCTTGACCGCTCTTTTATCTTTTGTTAATTTGCTTGCATGGGTTAAAGTGTCTTGAATTGATTGTAGTCACCACCAAACCCGTGCTAGTCTCTCAGGCTGAAAACCTCCTTTACCTGTTAGAATTAGGATTAGAACTAACATATGATTAGCATAGGTTTGACTTAGATTAGAATTAGCTTAGATTAGTAAACTAAAGTATTAATAAATTGAGAGATTTAACCTCGCTTCAAGTGTTCGACACCCTACTTACCACGAATCTATCACCGACCGGGTACACTGCCCGTTAAAGTGTTGTTTTTTGTTAAGTCGGCAAAATATTAATTTAAAACTTGAATCATAAAAATATACACCACACAACGACACAAACAGAGTGTGTGTGTGTGTGTTATTTTGTGTGTGTGTGTGAATAGTGTGTGTGTGTGTTTGCAGGTGGAATGATGAAGAAGAAGGGTATGTAGTTTTTTTTAATTTTATAGTATAAAATAGGCTGTACTAATTTAATTTCATGTGGGCTGGAATAAAATAGGTATGCACTAATGAAATATATACGTTTTAATAAATGGAAAAAAAGGTCGGTTTCAAAAGTTGTGTTATAAGGTGTTATGATAAGAACGGTATTTTGATGTGTTGGTGTTGAAATGTTAAAACTGACGTGGCGCTGAGATGACTGCACTTTTTCGGTGTTATCGTGTTATGGTACTTAGCCCTCTAAACCTAATAGTATGTTTAATCTATGTGGCATTATGCGATTAGTGACAACAAAGAGACCGCATTTTCTAAGATCCAATAAACCACTACTTTAATTTAGGCACAATATTATTCACATTTTTAAGGTTCTAAAACATTCCCCTATTTGAGAAAAACATGTTATTTCCGCGGAATCTTGTAGTGGTGGTTTGTGTTTGTCAAAGAACACGAGTGACGTTACCTAAAGTAAATATATATTTAACGTCTTGATATAAGATGATATAATATAAGAAAACGGTGTGTGTAGTTGTGTTTACTCCGTATTTGCTTTGATGTATGCTTTCTATTTGTGAAGGAACAAAACGAGCATCATAACCTTTCTGTAATGTGATAAGGGGTTAATTATTAAGACCCCCAAAAGTGATGCAAATACCCCCCTTAATTTTTTTTTTATTTTTTTATTTTTTGGTTTAGACGTGGTACCTTTTCAAAATATAAAGCCTTTTGTTACTTTTCAGTTTTCACATCATGCGAGATAAATCTATACTCTTCACGAAAGTCGAAAACCTATAGTAGACTAGTAGTATACACGTATAGTACATATACATGATGAAATTACTTGCAGTTTTCTTGTGGTGATTATGGATTCAACAAAGCAGCCCACTGGGCTATTTTTTGCTTCTCTTTTTAGCCCATTTTCTCGACCCTTCACGGCTTGACTTAGGAGTGTTTATCGGTTCGATTATCGGGTTGTTTGGTTTATTCGATTAAGTTAGCTCGGCTAATTTTTTTAGGTAGAATCGAAACCAGAACCGAACAGAATTTAAAAGAGATTAAACCGAACCGAATAACCCGAATTACATATTTCTAGTTATTATTTAGATTTTTTACATAAAAAAAATCAAGCCTAAAAGGTCTTATATTTATATTAGAAAAGAGTTTTAATGCATTGTTTTAATATAAATATATATATATTTATGTGAATTCGGTGTTCGGTTTAGTTTGGTTTTTCGTATGCTAAAACCATATCCAAACCGAAAATATAACGCTTAATTTGGTTCGGCTTTTCGGTTTAGTTTGATTTCGATGTTTGATTTATTCGGTTATTATTCGAACAATGAACGCCCTACCTTGACTAGCTACCTTTACATCTTTGTTGAGATGTTAAATTTATGTGTTAAATCAATATCTTTACTATAAACAGACATTTTGTCAAAAAGTAACTTCATATATAAAAGTTTTTATCTTTGAAGTCTATTGAGATTTATGAATACTTTGCATTTTGTCTCTGGTAACCTAGGATGCACGGAAACTCCGCCGAGATGCCGTATGACGTTTCCGAAAAGCGGAGAAACGAGGAAATGCGAGGAAACGCGAGGAAACGCTGGGGAAACGTCCCCATGAAAAGGGAAAACGTTTCTACAATTATGGTACGCGGATCCTTATTTAGGAAACGTTTGGGGAAACGTTTCCGGCCCAAAAACCCACGTTTCCTATGGCCCATTAACTAAAAGTCTTTTATTTTAATTAACCTACGTAATTAAAACCTTCGAGAACTCATAACTCACGGCTCTTCATCTTGTCAAACCCTTCAGAACTTGTAAACTCATTCTCTAGTCGACAATCTTCAATTCTTTATCGTAAAATTTCTGAAATATCATCAGGTGAGCAAAATACTAATATTGATTGCTTTTATATCATTAAAAACTTACAATTGTATGACCTAATAATTCTATATATTGCTTGTAAGCCTTGTATAGTTGTATATCAGTTAAATTGTATGAAAAGTTTTTAATGGTTTTACACTCTAAGGTATTGCTATTTGTATTATGTTTATCTTTTCTAGAATTATAAATGTTCTCCCACTAATCTTTTATGAGAAATACTACACTCACAAAGAGTTTACAAAAAATAATCCACATAATGACTTGGCAATGGCTTTGGTCCAATCACATTGCTTCATAATCTTTCATTTTACCTTTTTACCCTCCATGCTTAATTGACAAATCATTTTGTGGATATGTTTTTGTAAGAATTTTGTGGATCTAGCATTGCTCATCTTTTATACTGTGTGCTATCTAAACTTCTATAGGCTTGGTTACCAGCCAAGGTCACTCAATAACCTACGTATTAAAAATCCATGACATGACATTTAGTTCCATGGAAAGATTACTTTATTTTGTTTAATTATGTTTTCTGAGTAACCCAATGCTGAAACAAAATTACAATAAGCTGTCTTTCAAATAAAGCAACTCGCTTTTAGTTGAATGCATTTATAGTTTTATACCATTATTAAGTTGTTGTATAAGCTTCTAATTTGTGTAAGCATGACTAATAATTCTGTATTTTAGGTTTCTTATTTGTGTAAGCATAACTTCAAATACAAGTAACACTAGTGAAAGTGTTTCCTTACCACAACTAATTGATTTTTTTTACTTAAATGTTTTTTGAGAAGACAATTTAATGTTTAAGAGTTTTTAATTGATGATTGTGAGTAATATTTGTTTGGATTTTTGAATGTTTTGTAATATTTTTTTGCATGACAATTTGCCATATGCTAAAATATTACGTATAAAACACATAGACGTTTTCCCGCCGTACTCGTTTCTTAAATTTTAGGATGTTGCCGTTTCCCGATACTCGTACCCGTCCCCGTCCCCGTTTCCGTCCCCATGCAACTTAGCCGGTAACTTTTAGTTGCCAGATTGTTAAGGAACAATTATTTTTATATGTTTTGGGTTTAGAGTAGGAGTGATCACGGTCCAAAAACTGGACGGGACCGAAACCGAGTTTGGCCAAAACACCGGACCGAAATGGTCCGGTCCAATAAGGCATAATTGCCGGTTTTTTCGTAAGACCGAACCGTACCGAGGACCGAAAATAAGAAAAATGATGGACCGAGGACCAGACCGAAATAGGTTTGGTCCGATCCGGTTCGGGCCGGTTCAGTCCGCGATCCGTTTTGCTCACCCCAAAAGTTTAGGGTTTAAATAAAATATTGTTATGAAACTCCAAAGCTAAAACTGGCGAATAAAACATATACATTATACTAGTAATTTTTAAGAAAATTTACCAAAGTAGTCACATTTGACCGTATAGTTTCAATAAAGTCTCGTTTCCTTACATAAACCGAAAATGGTCAAGACAATGCCGGACCTTTAGTATGCGGCGTATGTCGGTGAATACGACATGTGTCACAAAACTTTCTTTTCTGAAATGAAACATTGTCGTGCCCCTAACGTTCGACCGTGTGACATACCCCGAGGAATACAAATACGACCCGTATCAAAGTATCTTTTTTGAAAATAATACTTGCAAGTGCCATATCCTTGTCAAGCGACAGGCTCCAAAGCCGTTTTTGATTTTTCTCCAAAATTCGACTTTGGTTTGAATAAAGTGGTTAAATACGACCACTTTGGTAATTTTCTCTTATTTTGAAAGAATAACATTTACTTAACTACATATAATTTGCACTTTTTTGAATAAACAAATGGGTAAAATCCATAAATGCTTAATATACTTTCATAAAAAACTCATTTTACATGTTCTACTTTTTTTATTGTTATTCTTCTTACTAAAGTTTGTATTTCTTTTTATGATACATAACTAAAATGCGAAAAGACTTAAGTACCCTTTTTTATTTATCTTCATTATCAATCAATAACCGGATCCCCCATCCCTAAAACCTGTAACTATCACAAATCAGTTGTCCCTAGTAAGTGACGGCCTCCAGTGTGATCCCCGTTTGACGTTATTATTTAATGGGACATCTGGTCTCACCGAAAACCTTCGACCGGGGGTTGACAGACACACAGAGGCGGCTCTTTTTTTATATGATGCAAACCCGGAACAATTTCAAATAGCTTTCTATACACGTTTGTTGTAGGATAAGTAGTTTTTATTAAATCATAGCATTCGACAAGAACCCCGTTTTATGCTCTTAGTTAATGGGAGCAGCTGGTCCTACAGAAGCCGGGTACCGGGTTGGTGTGAATATGATAAACGTAAGACCTAGGACATTACACGACTATTTGTATTTTCGCGCGACCTTCGGTATAAGTTTCCCGTGGGATCAGTTGTCCCTATTAAGTGAAAACCTTATGCGAGTTCCCCGCTTGACGCTCTTACTTAATGAGGGCACCTGGTCTTACTGGGGCCTTCTACCAGAAATCGACGCATACGGAACAAGGTATCGCTTTTTAGATATACTACTGACTAGGACTATGATTGCTGCAACTTCCCGTTCAAGCTTGATGTCGGGTCAATTGTTCCTATTAACTCACAGCATTCGATGAGAACTTCGTTCAATGCTCTTAGTTAATAGGAACAACTGGTCCTACAGGAACCAAATACAGGAAGTTAACACCATATGTGTGGTGAAAGACATGACAGTGACATTGAAAACGATAAATGTATTTCGATTTTGATATGATGTAATCGTACGTGTATTCTTCTTTTATCATTGTCTCGGCCGACAAGAAACAAACATTTTTTGATAAAACATACCCACTTAAAGAGATAGGGAAATGAAATATAAGGTCGTGAGGCTAAATTTGGTGTAAATTACGACTCGCCATTTTCTATTCCCATCCTCCTTTACGTACAACCACTTTACCACTAACCTTGACTTTTTGTCGATCTAAAGGCATTTATCACTTTTAAACCCGAAATGCATTTATCACTTTTATCGTCACTGTTATCTCTTAATGCACATTTCACATAAATACAAAAAAATGTAACAAGAAATAAAACACAACCGACAACACGTACGTTATAACAAACTAAACATGTTAGTCGTATATTTAGTATAGCCCGATTGTATTTTGTATGGGCTAATGCCCGATGGTTATTTGTGAGGGCTTATACACTATATATGTATTATTCGGTCTTATGAATAAACACATAAAACAGATTACAAACCTACATGTTAGTCGTATATTTAGTATAGCCCGATTGTATTTTGTATGGGCTAAAGCCCGAGTGTTATTTGTGAGGGCTTACACACTATATATATATTATTCGGTCTTATGAATAAACACACAAAACAGATTACAAACCTACAAAACACACTTGCGATAAACCACTGTAGGATTGTTTAATTCATAACACGGTGATGATTCTTGTGATTGGGCTAGTTTCTAGAGAGAGAAACACATGAGAGAGAATATCTAGTGAGAGAAAATGTGTTTAATATGAAAAGTCTAAAATGACTAGCTTGCCTCTTCCAAAGTTGGAAGAGGCTTATATAATTTTTACAAAATACCGGGTATTAGTACCCGGCTTAAAACCGAAAGACATACGATTAACTATTAAACTACGAACTATTATAAACAATAAATATACGGGGTGACCGAGTCTTTTACTCATATCTAACAATCTCCCCCTAAGGGAGGTCACCCTTGAAAACACTAGACTTAAGCTCTTACAGCTTGCAGTCTTTTGATTCTTCATGTTACATCTAGTACTTTGTTGTAGTGATCTTTAGATAACAATTGAGCTTGTTCACTTTGACTTGTTTTGATTTTGATCATGAGCTTTCTTGAGATCATCAGCCAAACTTAATCTCTCATCATCTAGTAATTTATTGCCATCTTGTGCACTTGTGAAGAAGAATATGATATCAGAGTTTGCGGAAGCTTTGACACCTTTATGAGATCTTTCATAACTTCATAACAAGTGTAGGTCGTGTCTGAGCATTCGGTTATTAACTTGACATTACTGGAACTGGGTATCTCCATCTCCATCTCCATCTTTAAATGATCCTGTAATGAAACAGTTAGCAATAAAGAGAAAATTGATTTGAAAAATCAGTCTAAGTGTTAATTATGAAAATATTTTGTAACACTTCGATAGTTTTGATTGGTTGTCAAATGTTCAATAACCGTCAATTCTTATGCTGGAACAAGTTTGATTCACGTAGAATCGCACCATCGTTTCTTTCCAGTTGACACAAGTTTGATTCTTGTAGAATCGCACAAGTCACCTACCTAGAGCTTGTTTGATGTAGGCTCTAGCAGGATTTCCATCTTCATAGTGAATACCTTCGTATCACTCGGATGTTCTGGCAATATCACAAGGATAATGCGTAGGACTCTTAAGATAACCTTGTTTCCACAGTGTGTGAAAGACAAGATAAATGGAAATGTGTCCTAACGAGATTAATTGATGATCTCTTGGCTCTAGACTCGAAAGTGCGCTTTGATATTAGTGATCGGAGGCTGGAGCTGACTGCCACCTTTTCAATACCGACTTACTCGGAGTGAGTGAGACAGTAGATTGCATGTTTAGTCTCCGTGACAAATGAGACAAGTTTCTTTCAAGAGAAACTCGAATGGCTGGGAAGGGTTGTGCATTGCATCACTGGGTCCATGATGTCGTCTTCAATGTCAGCAATCAACTTGTGATTCTGACAGCATATGTATTGACCCGGTTTCTGCCTTAAGTGTATGGAGGGCTTCTTTCTTTACACCCTTTATCTGTACAATTCTTTTTCATTCCTCAACCCCTTCAGTGCTTACCGAGACTTCATGACTAGCACCTTGTTGGGTATATTCCAGTACTAGCTCCATCTCAGTCGGCACTATTCCCTTGTTCTCACATTTACTCCTTTTAATCATACCTAAGGACTTCTGTACTAACTAGTGGATTGTCCCTGGGTAGATCCCTCCGGTTCTGGCAGGATCATAGGAACGAGTACCTAACCTTACCATCCTTATAACTTCGATAAAAGTAAATACATGGTCAGTCTTTTGGTACAGTTCACCTTGCCATAAAATCACTGTTGAAAAACTCAATCAGGTACTTATGATATAACTATCAAAGTGTTTAGTACCCGATTGTTTTTGCATTTCAGAAAAGCTCCCCCTCAACATGTGCATCGGTATTCGAAATCAAAAATGTTTAGGCACAAGGTGTGGAAGACTACACCTTGGAACCCTTAGATGTATGATCAAATATATTAGTTACAAGCTGTGTATGGAAACCTATAATGCTCCCCTCAATCGATGAGGGAATGTGTTAGATCAGATATGATAATTTTGAAAGACTTTTACCTGATAAACTCAAAAACCTGGTTTTTTTAAGTTAATGAAAAACTCATGAAAATATTCATACACTGACACATAAGCCATCAAATTCATATCAGTTATAATGTACAAGATTATGTTGCATTACCGATGAAAATTAGAACTTATCATGTCACTTTCTCTTGATTAGTTGGTAGCCAATATCTCTGAGTCTTCACTACTGATGCAATCGAGATTTCTAGAACTTTAACTTCTCTAAATAACTCGATGGACCTGTAGGGTTTTTGTAAGAGGAGTGGTGGTGGTGGAAGTGTTGATTTGAATCAGTTTGTCCTCTGTTACGCTAGAGGGAACATCCAGTAATGCGTAGAGTTCTGAAGATTTGGTTCCTTAGCTTCTTTTGTCTCTCCAAGACCCGGTTACACTTTCCAATCGGCACTCAGACATTAAATTTGAACAACACTCCCCCCCCCCTCAATCGATGACCCCTTTTCTATGAAAGAGCTTAGTCATTGATTGAGTGTCAAATTATCCGGGGATTGGGATAGGATTTTGATTATTCAAACAACCTTTACCACCGTGTTAACACAAAAATTTGAAGAATCAATTAAGAAAACTTATTGGTTATCAACAAGAAGACTTCTCATGTCGAATAAGAAAAATGCCACTGAAAACGTACATTAATCCCAAATTGCAATGGATGTAAAGTAAACCATAGCACAAGTAAAAATTAATTACCCGTTGTTAAGGAACAGTTGTCTTTCATACACCAACCTTTCCTTCAATGAGACCGGGTTGGCAATTTGAAGTAATTGCAAACCATTTTGTAATTCTAGTGACTTAAATAATTTACCAAGTCTATTTATTATACTTATGTATAGAAAAAAAAAAAAAACAAAGGATACAATAGGACACTTCATTTACTCATCCTCTCCTTCTTGAAGCTTTTGAGGGTTATAAGGGGTTAAACATCTCATCCCAAGTCGAAGGAGAAGATATTCGAAACGCTCTCTGGTATACTTTTTGAGATGATATCTGCCAGGTGTGATAGTTTGTTTCCACGAAGTAGAGTATACCACTCATTTTCCACTTGCACTCGAATGAAATTGGTGCCCGTATGCCGATGTGCTATAGAACCGGAGTGTATGGAGACATTGTTTCAGCTTAAAGCAATGGCACTAATAGTAATCTACAGTCACAGAGGAAACCAAAAGACCAGAAAGCCGAAGACTAATAATGCAGAGATCTCCATCCAAAAAAATATGAGCACAGCATCCATACATTACCAATGAAGTACCCGCCACCGAAGAAGTATAAATGTACCGAGCATACTAAGCAACTTTGATGACCAGCTAACCAATCTTTCTATAAGAAACTGAGCACTTCCCTAAGAACTTCGTCTTGAATCTGACATCACCCCCCCCCGCCAGATCCTGCATCTGCTAAGCTGTTAGAGACACGGCGTTGTCTTTCGGAAACCCAAAGACCCATGTTAAATGGATCCTTTCAAGGACCGCAAACACGTTTGATAGCATCAAAGTGCTTATTTTGTAGTTCTTAGCCTGATATCTAAGCACACATGAAATACGGCTAATTACAAGGTCGGCGTCTACAGGCTGTAAAGGTACATTAGGGAGGCCCAACATTCTCAAAATCGAGTTGGTCTAACTGAAATCCCATGAATCCTCTCCAGTTTCAATCGATCTACATGGTGTATGACAGGGTCAGAGAGATCCATTCCATAATTCTTTAAGGTTTCGAGAGCTAATATTGCTTGGTTAATAAAGATACATCTGTGGACATGAGAGACTTAGTAGTCCAAGAAAAACGACAATTGTCCCATCATTGGAATTTGACAATTTGGAGTTCCTTATCTTTAGGAAAATATGTGACACGCATTATGATCTGTTGAGGCAAAAATGATGTCATCTACGTATATTTGAACAAGTAGAATATGTTTGCCTGATTTGCGTGTGAATAACTTTGATCACGCACCCTTGAAGAATTGTTGGCCAAAAAGGAACTTTTGATAAGCGTGTCATCACCACGCCTTGGTGCCTGCTTTAGCCCATAAAGAGACTCTTCATACGATAAAACTGCGTAGGATATTCCTAGGACTTCAAATCCTTCAGGCTGACTGACAAAGACTTCTTCTTGAAGATCACCATTCAGAAAAGCAGTTTTGACATCCATCTGGTAGATGATCATATTCTTGGTTTGCTGCATTGGCAATGAATATTCTGATGGCCTCATATCCGTGCAAACTGGAGGTGCAAACATCTTCAAAATCAATACCTTCCACTGACGATATCCCTTTGGCAACTAACCGAGCTTTGTTTTTTCATTAACATCACCACATTCATCAAGCATCACTTGAAGATCCACTTGAGAGCGATAACCATAACATAGATTGGGCGAGGTACTAATTCCCATACTTCAAGTCGATCAAATTCATGAATTTCATCTTGCATGGCTTGAAACCAACAGTCTTCTATCACGGCCATTTTGAAGTTCTTGGGTTCGACTTTGGACAGTTCAGTATGGAAACAGCACCACAAAGCATCGGATGCTAACTGTTTTCTGGTAGATACAGGACGAGAGTGATTGCCAATGATGTTATCAAGAGGGTGATCTTTGGTACATCTTTTGAGATGATCTGGTGGTTGAGTAACTTGGTTGGGTTCAATTAAACTAACATCCCCTGATGTTGACTGTGCAGAACTAGGTTCTCCTGCAACAGGGTTAACTGAGGGATGAAGGTCAGCTTGAGTAATCGAGGTGTCTTCGATAGTTGGTCCAGCTGCAACACGTTGAGGAAAGACTGGAGGATGCACTTATGAGGATGACAGTGAATGACTTGTAGAAGGTGCATCTTGAGCAATCGTTGTAGAAACAGATGTATTTGTAAAAATAATTGGAGCGTTAACTACAGTAGCCGTAGGGACTGGTTCACTATCTGTAAATTGATCAAAGTATTCATCGAACATCGGTTGGAATAAAATCTCCAGATCTTTATCTGTTGGTGGAATAGTTGCAGGGATAGGCGATGGGGCGAGCCCTGAATTGAGTTGTCCAGGGGTCATCATGATAGGCTCGGGTCCTGAACTGATGCGTACAGGAGCCATTCATTTTAGGCTCGGGACCTGAACTGATGCGTACAAGAGCCATTCCTTCCATTAAATTGAGTTTTGAACAGCCTGAGTCCAGATACCAAAGGATGATCTGTACCACCTGCATTTGAAAACAGTCGAATTTGGAGGG
>BQNB010149291.1:0-10560 GCA_026074375.1 Tanacetum coccineum | reverse complement strand
TGTATTTTTATATTTTTATACAAACCAAGTAAAATTCTGGTTTTGAGAGGTTGGTTCTGGTTTTAACTAATTAAACTAATAATAAATCTAAACTACTTTGGGAGAAACTTTTATGGTAAACGAATGTATTTACTTAATCATGCACTACTCCTTAGTTTGCTTCTCTTAATCCTATTGCTTTGTCACTCTTGCGATGATCTGTGTAAGTATTTCCTAGGTTATGAACAGATTACACGAATCCGCCGTCTATGTAACATTTCGTTAAGGCAACGCACAAGTAAAGTAGTATGAAGACTATTACAAGGCCCCTAAGAGTACTATTAAATGCAATTGAAATATCTTAATAGGGATCAACCATATTAGGGGTAATGTAGTATGAAGATTGTTACCGATGGTATCCTTTCTACACACTCGCATTTCCCTATACGTCAATGCCAATTTAATATCTTTTGGCTAGTTTTCTAAAGCCTAACGCGCACATCCATCACAAGAAGCAACAATAAGGATCTACATACTAAGTTTCATGCAATCATAAGTAAATACTAATAGATCTAGCCTTGCATGGTAAATAAAGAAGAAGAACAAGAATCTATCACAAAACACATAGACATATAAAGTGAAAAGGGATAAATGAACTTCACTTGATTAAATCATGCAGTTGAGGCTGTTACAAGAGGGTTTTGACACACTAAAAATGAGCCCAGAGATTGCTAAAATCATCTTCTAAAACTAGGGTTAGTCTCCCAAAAGTTACACACTAAAAACCCTAAAAACGGATTTGTATATATAGGAAAATAGGCGTGACGGCGTCGCGTTATGATCCTGACGCCGTCGCCTCGTAGAATCTTCTAGGGTTTCTTTAAGTAGGCTACGTTCTGACGCCGTCTAGAAATCCATGACGCCGTCTCTTGAGTGATGTGACGCCGTCACGTATGGTTTACGACGCCGTCTCCTTGGTCTATGAGATTTTCTTTAAGATAGTTGGTGTAGAGTTGTGGTCTTATCCGTTTCTTCTCCAGTTGAGCCCAAGTCACGTGTATTTCCTTTGAAAGCCATCCAAGTTTTAAAAACATGAAAACAAATGATTAAGCACATAATCTGGGCATATTTGCATGATTTATGAGGTTAAATAACCGCGAAAAAGTGTATAAAATGACACCTCATCAATTGCACACAACTATTTTCTCATCTACTATGTGGATTGACATTTTTACCATGAAAATCTATTACTTTTAACGTTTCATTCTTGAAGACATTCAAGGAGACATATTACGTCATTAGTTTCCATAGGAGCAACTCGCCTAGGAGTGTTATCACTCTATTTATTTGGTTGTATGACTATCGCCTAAAAGACTCCTTTTGAGATAAAAGGATTGATATGAGAATGAGAACCTTATACTTGATAAGTTGGTTAATTGTGTAACCATGATAACAATTTTTGTCTTGGCATTCGTGTTACGAAGATGGTACTAATTTGGATGAGTCAAAGTAATTTGTAACTGTGATAACCGGTAATATTTCCAAGGGTGCGTTTGGCCTTGTTCGGCCCAAATAAGGGTGTGTTTGGCTTTGTTCGGCCCAAATAAGGGTGCGTTTGGTTTGTTGGTCCGACACCAAGGTGGGCTCGGCCCACATGAACTTGGTTATTGGATTTGGTTCTTGGTTAAGCTTATGGCTTATTGGGTTTTTGGTTTGTATGATAAGCTTATAGCTTATTTGGTTTTGGTTTCGGCTTATTTTGAGCTTATTGATTTTCGGCTTATTTCATAAGCTCATAGCTTATTGGTTTTTGGTTTATTTTAAAGAGCTTAAGGCTTATTATTGGATTATCGGCTTATATATATATATATATATATATATATATATATATATATTTACATATATATATAACGTATGGATTACAGAAATTTAGATTATTTATCTTCAACTTTTGAGCTCTTGCTCATTTCTTTTCGTCGGTTTTCTCGCGGAGTATTTTGGTCGATTGTATCGTTCAACGATTTGAGGTGTTTGAGCTGTATTTTATTGATGTCGCACTTGGCCCAAGTGTTTTTGAGTCATTTTCGCGTAAATTATCACACAACCATAATATGAGATAAAGTGTTGATAACGAGATAAAGTCTTGGTAATATGGCGATGGTTTTTGTAATGAATTAAAGGTTTGAGATAACGAGTTTGGAACGATATAAATTGGAAATGGGATTTTGGGATAAAAATGAGGATTTTACGTGAGTTAAGGCGAATACTTGTACAATAAGATAATTTTGTATGAGTATTGATATAGCGAGTATAATTTAGGTCATTGTCGGGTACATTGTGCGCTTACGTAGAGATTGATTGTGTTTTGTCTTATTTGATATTGTGTGGTTGCTTTTGATTGCTGATTGAGGTGAGTTCTCGTAGCCCCACTTTTTACTGTTTTTCCGTTGGGGGAAAATGATACTCAAATGTGTTTTGAAATATTTTGAATTGATCTGTGCGAAATGTGGTTTTGTTTTTTGGACAAGATAAGTGCTTATGACTGCTATGTGAATATTATGTGATGCATGATTGTTTGGGATCGGATGGGTACGCCTACCCAGTGTTGTGAGATTATTGGATCGGATTGGTACGCCTACCCAGTATTTGTGTGATTATGGGAGCGGATGGGTATGCCTACCCAAGTTTGTGTGAGGTCCTGCCCTAATATTAGTGCTCCAGCTGGTAGGCCCTTTAGGTGCGTAAGTAACATATTGTGATTGACTAGAGGGGATGCTATGTCTTGGATTGTATGCATATATTCACTGTCATATAGCACTATTGTCCACTGTTGAAATATTGGCACAGCTTTTGAGTTTAAGGTCAAACCTACAAGCTCACTAACCTTATTGTTGACGTTTTCGAGTATCATTTTCAGGTGAAGTGAAAGAGGAATAGTTTGGTGATTGTGGGAAAGATGTAACCCAAGTGAATTGGGTCGAGATGGGTTTTAATTATTGTTATCAATTCTTAACTTGTAAGAATTTATGTAACTAATGTGTCATTTTCTATAAATTGTAAAGTGTATGATCTTGTATCTTGTGCGATGAACGGTATCGTCACATCCCGTGTTTTCGCCATTGACAGGGTGTGACAACCGCCGCTGCCATCCTCACCGTCTCCACCTTGTCATCATCGCCACGCACCACCACCTTCATCACCGCCACGGCCGAACATCATCCACTACCGACCTTCATTTCCACCGAGCACCACCACTATGGCTGTTGTGGCCGCATCAGCCACCACTCCGACCACCCGCCCCTTATCCTCCTTCATTTTCGATTCGGTGGGTTACTTTTCTTTTGTAAAAAATAATACTATAATTTGTATGGTTTTGATTGTTTTTTAACTTATTCAAGTTTTTTGTAAATTAAAAGCCGGATCTAATGGTGGTATAATGGTTAAATAAAGTGTTATTCATTATTTTTAATTTTGTGTTTTTTAACCCAAATAGGGTGTTTGTTTCTGCGATTTGCAGCCATACTGGGGTGTTTAGATTTGTGGTTAACAGCTCATAAGGGAGTGTTTGGTTCAGGAGTAAGGTTGCGTTTAGTATAGCCCGTTAGGGTGTGTTTGGTTCGCTGTTTAACAGCCAGCGGGGGTGTTTGGTTCGGCTGATACAACGGCCAGTTAGGTGCGTTTGGTACATCGAACCGTAAAGGGGGTGTTTGGTTTTACTTATTTTGGTTAATTGCATAGTCTCTTCTAGATATACATTGAAACCCGCGGGTATTTGCAACATGGATTGAATTTTATAAAAATGGGAAACGTCGTATAAACGAATAGGTCATGCCAAAATTTCTATAAATTTCTATACTTAGTAATTTTCATTAAAAAATTCTATTATTTTAGAAACCTCGATAAAAAGGAACGAAACGTATATGGTCTTAAGATTTTTTTTAATTGTAATTTTACAATACTCGACAACAAGAAAACTACACTTTTACAATTGAGGACAAAATTTTAGCTATAAAAGGAATGGTAATATAATTTATAAAATATTATTTTATAATTACCCTAATAAAAGATAAACATTAATTTTGTTTAGATAGAGAAGAAGAAGAAAACTTTAAATACATCGTTTTTCTTAATTCATAACTTTAAAACGTTATTGGTTTACTTTTATGCAAGAACGTTTTTATTAATTTAATTGGTGATTTCCAACAACGTGTTAAATTATTTTGTTTTATTTATTTTTCTCACGTTTCTTATATAATACTTGCAAAGTATTATATACTTTAATTATTTTTGGTTGTTTGTCTTTGTTATAAAACTTCTGCTTCTGAAGTATTTAACTATGTTTCAGTTTTCATATTTAATATATATTAGGTATATATATAGTACATAATCTTGACTTGTTTTTGAACTTCTTTATTCATTGTAACGTATAATACTCGTCACGTATTATATATTTCTCTTGTCTTTCATATGTAATATATACGGAATATATTACATTCTTTGCGTTTACTTTTCTACTTATTTTAATTTAACCAACTTCGAAACCATTACAACTTGAAATCTAAATCTTTATCAACGTGTCGCGTTTTAATTGTATAATCCATCTGAAAACCCAAATTGCATCATCCTAAATTAGTTGGGACATAAGCGTTAAGATATAAGCCACAAACTTCTGGTCGAACCGTTCCGGTTTTCGTTTGTGTTGTGCTTAATATGTGCGTTTTGCCAATAGTTCTACAACATCAATGTGTGTTTTATTGCCTTCCTTTCTCTTGTTTTCCTTATCATAACGATACTCATTTACAAACTAGTAGGGGATACAATGCGCATTTTACATCTAAGGGTAACAAGTGCAATCTTTTTATAGATACAATTATTACGTCAGCATGTATGTATCAAGATCAAACTATGCCAATTATCATGAACTGTTAATTACAGATTGTAAGCGCGAGTGTTATTAATAGATCTATTTGGGATTGACATACCCGTTCGGGTGAATAGCGCTCACTAGTTCGACGGATGAAACTAACGGACGTATACCATGTCGGATTTGGGATGTTACGGGTTGACATCTACACATGCATACATTGGCATTAATTTGCATCCATTCACGTCGAGAGGCTCAGTTGTAATGTGCTAGTGCAGTCGTTTTGATTACATTTTATGTGATTCTGTATAATGTTATAGTAGTCGCATACGTGTTAGGAATCTTGTGGGTCATCACTACCTTGTTGAACATTACTGTACTAACTCTTTTTTGTTATGTGGTGAAGCTAGTAGACACTGGTACTCTTTCGGTTTCTACATTTAGCACTTACATTTTGCGATACAACTATTATAAGGGATGAATGTCTTACTTACTTTATAAATATTTTGATGTAAAAATATACATTTACAATAATCTTATGAAACTCACCAACTTTATGTTGACACTTTTAAAATTGTTTTTTCTCAGTGTGGAATTAGATGCTTTGCTTAACTTGATGTTTTGCATAATTTAGAGTCTAAGCACTTATACAAGTTATATTTTCTATACGACAATTGTCAGAGATTGTTCATCTCTTAGCTTGTGCAAAGGTACTCATGAAGTAATGCTCCTTGGAATAGGATTCGTTTGCGACCCAATTTTGAGGTGGGTGTTACAAGATTGGTATATTCAGAGCCATGTTATGAGTACTAGGTTGCTTATTTGGGAAACTATAACAGTTTTTCACAAACATTGCATAACATCAAACTTTTTCATGTGCATACACACTACTTGCTTACATGCTTACATTACGTGCTTACATGACTTTACATATATATATATATACACACTTACCTTTCCTTGCGAATATTTTACGCTTGTTTTATATAAAAGTTATTTTTTTTAAAATTCTTGGATTACCAACCTCAGCATATTGAGTTTACACAATGGTCTCCATTTTAATCCTTTGACTGTGTGAGTTACACATTGGTTCATTTACTCCGTATACATTGTGAGTTTCACCAATGGTTCTCACTTCATTTCTCAGACATTGTAAGTGGTACCCAATAGCCTCTTAAAACTTTTTTTTAATAACCTTATACAATATCGTCTGACACAAAATCCCGCTGAGTTTTGTTTTAATGGATATTTTTGTTGCAATCTAAGTTTGACGAGGTCTGTATGGGTAGGGACTTGTTAGGAGGTATTGATACGGAATTGCTATGAATCGGTTTATAAAGACCTGTATCTTTTTTAACTTTAAACCGTTTGTACTCATCGACTATCTTGAACTTTATGTCGATCTCCCCTGATTGTTTTACTCCCCGTCTCCGAAGACGAGTTTTAAACACTCGTCCCATACTCATTAGAGCACCTGCATTGCTATCTCATCATCCATCACTTGTAGGGTTATGTGGAGTCGATATGGCCAGCAAAAATTAGTAGGTAGGAATGATTTATTATCTCTTTTGTGATGGTTTGTGACGCAGTTTCTTCATTTAAATAACTACAAAGGACGAGGGTCTTACTGTGAGGGTCAAGGGCCCAGGTATGGATGATGAGAGTTATGGCTTAGATAGTGAGAGTCATGGTATGGATGATGAGAGTCGTGGTCTAGACGACAAGGGTCATAGTGTAGAGAGTGATGGACTTGATTTAGAGGAGGAGGAGGAGGCTGTACCTGGGGGTCAGGAGCAGGCAGCTCCGGTTGTGGGGACAGCTGTGAGCGCGCCTTTAGGACTTGGGTATGGAGCATTGAGGTGCCGAGAGTTAGCATTAGAGGAGGATGATGTATACAGTACGTTTGAGGTCGGACAGGGTTCTGGATCTGCACCAGAGTCCGAGAGACCTGAGAGGGTGTCGGCATCTAGACAGCCCACACTTACCACATGGACAGACCCGGAGGACGGTATGGTTTATATTGATGTTCCTGCTTACCCACCACCAGCACCACCTGTACAGACACCACCTTTACCCGAGTGGACATCTGGTTCACTTCCCATTTCTCCATCACCTTCTGATGTTCCATCACCCATTTCATCACCTATGATACCTTTGACTGTACCATCTCCTGTAGCTACACCCGCTACAGCTGAGACTGAGGGATTTCTGACTGAGCTGGGAGCTCAAGTCGAGATGCAGGGGGGATTGATTCGTAATCATACAGTACGGTTGGAGGAGTTATCGCCTGCACTATTTGAGAGGTACGATAGGGACATAGGAGAGTTATTTACTAGGTCAGGGGCGGTTAGAGAGGAGATTTTCTCCCAAAGGTACCGGTTTAGGAGTCTAGAGTATGAACAGGAGAGGGTCGTAGTGACATTTGGAGCGATATGGAGACCAGTGTTAGCCCTGGAGTCGTGGGCAGGTCAGACGGATGCCCAGAGAGCAGCTCTGTGGCATGCCATCAGTGATGTGCAGGGGGAGAATCGGGATTTGCGGTTACAGCTTGCTGAGGAGAGACGTGCGCGATTAGAGTTGGCTGGGGTTGTTGACGATATGAGGAGAGGGCAGGAGCCCAAAGGAGATGCGTAGGATATATGAGGTTTGGATTAGTAGTCTTGTGTATATCATGAAACCGGGTAGCATCGGTTAGTGTCGGTTATGATTAGAAAAGTTTCTTTTTGTATTCGTGGTTATGACGAATCATTCTAGTTACTAGGTGATTTGTATTTAAACCGTTTTGTGTTAGTGAAGGAAATTTTGTTCGATCTTCGTGGATAGCGGTACTTGGTGTTGTTTCGTGTTAGTCTGAGAGCGCAATTTTGCCCATGTGTGTGAGTGCGTTGCGATTGGTTGCTCGTGATGGAGCGGATACCCACTTCCTTTTAGGATGGGGCGTGCGATGTAGTTAGTATGTTATGTGAGCTCGAAATGTATTCGGGCTGACCAATTATACCGTCTGGTTAGGAGATATAATAGGAAGTAATAGACCGTGGATGGTCACGGGGAGTATTGGAAAGAGTTGTGATGATCAATTGGAGACCTGATCATACTTTTGAGTATGTAAGTTTTTTAAAGGTATTTTGATCTACCTAAGTGAGGAGAGATTTAAGACACCGTTGAGTAGGATTGATTTGGAAAAGTTAAAGCATGTAATGATGTGGTTTAGATTTTAGAACGGCCTTCCTAGGATGGGTAGAGTCGGGATTGTTGACCAAGTAAGGTTTACTTGGGGATTTTTGAGCATGTACGTAGTGGTAAAGTAGAGTATGAGTCGTATTGTGTAGGACATATACCCCGTAGGGTTAGTCCCCTTGGTTAAATAACCGGAAAGATTTGGCAATGCTAATTCTGATAGATTTGTCATTACGTCGAGGATAGGATCGTATCCTGACACCCGACTGAGGCAGTGAGACCTAAAAATTAAGGAATTGTGAAGCTAAGAGGTAGCATGAGAAGTTATCGTGAGTTTGTGATCGGATATGGATTGACTATGAGAAAGTGTAGGATTGGACAGTAGAGAAACTTAGTCTTTAGAGGGATTGTAAGAAACCTCGCTTGAAAAGACTAAATCCTAGTGATCGATGTGATTTTGTAAGGAATGGAATTTCTTGTTAGTGTTGTGAATTCATGATATGAGTTGAATTTCAGGGCGAAATTCCTTTAAGGGGGTGAGACTATGATAACCGGTAATATTTCCAGGGTTAAGTATTATAAAATATTATAGTTTTGTATTTTGAAGTCTTTTGATCTTGTGACCTGATGAAAGCTGAAAAGTTGACTTCTGTTGGCTATTCTGCGTAAAAGCGGTTTTGGTTTAACCGAGAATTTGGTGAAGTTCTGAGTTCGTAAATGAATCATTTATGATTCTTTTTTCTATTTTAGAGTGGTTTTGAGGTTTTCAGTGCTTTCCGGGAAGTCTTCTCGCGTTTAGCGAAAAATCGTCACATAGCGCGTACTGGCACGACAGTTTATTTAAGTGTGGAGATTAATAAAGTTGGGAATGTGTTAATGGGTTTATTTCATTTATAAATTCATAATAATGAAATAACGTTGATTTAAATCATAAATCGTGAGTGGGAGAATTGAAAGTTATCAGAAAAACGGTGGTTTTCGTGAATTTCGGTAAAAGACTATAACAGCCGTAAAAAGGTGAAATTTTGGGTGAATATAAGTTTTCAAGATATATTTTGTGATTTGAAGTGTTTTTAAATGGATGATCAAGGTTCGGTTGAGTTTTGTCAAAAATTCATGTTTTCAGTCCGGAGTCGGCCGATAACGGCTCAAAATGGATTTTTGTAGCAGTCTAATGTAATAAGTGTCGTGTGAATCATCCAGATCTATGGAAAAACAATTTTAAACGCTATAGAAATGATAACTAAGTTTGGTTGACTTTTTAAATAGATGAAAATTGAGTTTTTAAGTGATCTCGACACAAAAAGAAAGACCCGAGACCCTCTCTAGGATCCAATCGGTCAAAGAAGTCAAGAGGAGACCAACTGGCTATTTTTAAGCAAGCATGTCTTGCATAGTACCCATTTTATTCCACCACCTTAAACATTTTTGGTTCATGCACCATTTTAAAAATCAAAAACACAAAAAAACCTCTCCCTTTCTCTCTCTAAAATACGGACGAACCCAAGGAAGAAGAAGAACAAGATTTTGAAGATTTTCACAAGAACACGGGTTAAGAATAGTTAGTGGGTTGATAGTTAGTAGACGCGGGTTATATAAAAGGTGTACAAATTCGTTCCTTTCGCGTCAAAACTGAACCAAGGTCATCCAAACTTATAAGTTTTCTAAACTTTGCTAAAAGTTGTACTTTTGTGGTTATTAAGGTGTTAATATGCTAGTTGTACAAGTTGATTGTCGTAAAAATCAAATCTTAAGCGCGAATATGTGTAAAAAGGTGTTTGTTTGCGTCGGCTTATAAAAGAAGGAAAGAAAAGATTTTGAGTTTAAATAAAATGGTTGTTGTGGTAATTTTTTTTCATTTCATAAAAATGCTTCTAAGGGCTTATTTGGAGGTTTTGCTTATTCAATAAGCTAAGTTATAGCTTATTCGGACTTTGTGACTTTCTGTGTGGATAGTTTCGGTGTGGGCTCGGCCCAACCGACCCGATTGGTTTTGTTCGGCCCAATAAGGGTGTGTTTGGCCTTGTTCGGCCCAAATAAGGGTGCGTTTGGCCTTGTCCGGCCTAAATAAGGATGGGTTTGGCTTTGTTGGTCCGAAACCAAGGTGGGCTCGGCCCACATGAACTTGGTTATTGGATTTGGTTCTTGGTTAAGCTTATGGCTTATTGGGTTTTGGGTTGTATGATAAGCTTATAGCTTATTTGGTTTTAGTTTTCGGCTTATTTTGAGCTTATTGATTTTTAGCTTATTTCATAAGCTTATGGCTTATTTGTTTTCAGCTTATGTTAAGCTTATTGATTTTCGGCTTATATATATACATATATATACTACTAAGAGCTTATAGCTTATTATTCCGGCTGAATGAGCCACGGCTATGGGATTTTGATTTATGTTTGTTACAACTTAATGGGCTTAAGGTCCATTGGGTTTGATTTGTATTTTGGGGTTTGTGAAAAGAAGTATGGACTCATCTTTATCATCGGGCTAAGTATTTAAGACCATGATGGGCCATAAATCCCAATAACAAGTAAATGAAATTG
>BQNB010149290.1:0-12500 GCA_026074375.1 Tanacetum coccineum | reverse complement strand
CTTACATTTTTAAAAACTAGATTCAAAGGGCTTTCCAGGAGTGAAAGCCTCATATTTAGAGCATTTGTGAAGCTAGGAGTAATGAGTCCATCAAGTTAAGTTAAAATCAGAAAACTGAGTTTACGTCTAGTCTTAAAATTTGAAAACCGTATAGTTCACCATGATATAATGAAAATTAAAAGCCAAAACTTAGTAGATGTTTATTTATCTATGAGACCAGATCACAAGTCACTTTGGGAGTAAAAATATTTTTGGGAAGTTTGAATGCAATGCCATATGTATTTTGGAGACATGTCTCGTTATCACTTGTATATTTTAATACCATATACATAGAATTGTAAACTTGAACCATTTTTATCATGACAATTTCATACACTTCCGTTCATGAATTGAGTCTTTCATGATGGCGTCATAATGACACACATGCTTTCATTTCTAGGTCGTTGAGTTTGTGGTGTTTCGAGCTTCCCCTTGATTTTCCTTGATCATTTTCATCTCTTTGCTAACGGTGAGTACATAGCCCCCTTTTTCCATGGATACTTTGTTTTAAAATTGCGGGGTGAGATTACATGATTGGAACACAAGTGCTTATTCTATCAAATTGTATGCTATCATGAACAATTGTATTATTATTGCCTAAGTCCCTTTCTGCTAGTTGTTTGCCCCGGAAATCATGAACTGTTAAATCACGTTAGTGAGCGCGAATGTTATGGGTGGATCCATCGGGACTGACTATCCCCGTCCGTCATGAATAAGGTTTGAATAGCCTGTGACGCATTTACATTTGAAATACTTGAGGTAGTTGCAGAATACCTTACATTAGGGGCTCATGAGTTAAGGTTTCAGTGTCATGTACTTAGAGCAATAATACTAGATTTCCCCCCCATGAAATTGCTAAATACTTGTGTTCCTGTTCCTATGATATTTACTTAAACCTATGTTATTCACTCAACTTTTGTTGACGTTTTCTCATGTTTAATCTCAGGTAATAAAGCTTAACTTTGAAGGTTGGAAGCTCGATGGATATCAAGCGGATGGGCGTTCATGTGTTGTTTTAAAAATGGTGCTTGTTGGTCAAGTCATGTGACTTAAAAACTTTGACGTTGTCAGTCGTGTTTAAACTTATGTCATGTATGGTACTTTAAATTGTGGGCCCGCGTATAACTCTGATATTTTGTCAAGCACCGTAATGTATGACTTTTCATGTTTTGTTGTGACTTGTAATCCTAGAGTCTTGTATGATGACGTGGTACCCCCTTGACCCATGACCCGAATATATTCCGCATTTTGGGGGTCTCACACCAAAGATGATGAAATGTCAAAGGAAAAGGAGATTGATAAACTTATGGCTTTATTTTTTCTATCATTTAAAAAAATCTACAAACCTACCAACAACAACCTCAAAACTTCAACAAACACCAGTAGAGCACATCAGGATAATACTCCAAGAATCAACAGAGGAACTGGGTATGATAATCAGAGGGCAGTTAATGTTGTTGGGGCTAGGGAGAATGTAGGTACACAGGTAGTGCAAAAGTCTGGGATTCAATGTTATAATTGCAAGGAATATGGGCATGTATCAAGGGAATGTCAGAAACCAAAACAGGCAAAGGATGCAGCTTATCACAAGGAAAAGATGCTATTATGTAAGCAAAAGGAAGCTAGATGATAGGATCTTTGTAAGCTTAGTTTGTTTAGAACTTATATCTTGGATAAAAAATAACAATGATAACATAATGCATAGCGGAATATAAATAAGAACATCAAAGTTATTGAACAAGGTTTTATATTCAAACATTTCCACCAAGCCTCAAATCTATATGATCAGTATAGATCGTGTTACTTAACAATAACAAGGATCACGTTACCTTGACCTTGAGGCTACACCACCACTATAGACGTCTATATCTTTAACTCTTGCACACACACGTTTTTTTGTATGTACATTAAAACTATGTGTCTATGATCTCTTTATATAGAGAGACCATGACTTACAAAGGAAGTTAACATAAAGATATAAACAAATAAATCTTTTAAACATTAAGAAATATCTTCTGTTATCTTTATCTTCTTAAGGAGATCTTCTAGAATTTTCATCTTTTGATATCTTTGACCAAATCTTCCATAATTCTTCATTAGCTTGTAGAATTCTTTAATGATGATTCTGATCCTTTTGTTTCATTCTTTTGTTCTTTTATCTCATCAAATCTATAATTCCCAACAATCTTTCCCTATTTGATGATGACAAAACAAACATGTTCTTGCACGAACTTCATCATAAAGCCTTTAATCAAAGCTTCCCTTGAAGTTGAGATCATGGATCTCCCTGAATGAAACAAACTTCCCCTTAATCAGATATCCTTTGTACCCTGCTTATATCATCATACATAATAAGCTGCAAATCATATCTCTGTAATCTTCTTCCCCATTTTTTTATAATACAATAGGGGTCTTGTGAAGATTAGCAACTTGAATATTTACAACTATAAATCATATACTACACTACTAATCCAGCTTTCTAATGTCTAAAATTACCCTCCATGACGCATAATAAGAATAATGAATTCAAGCAGTAGAAACTTAAACTAGCAGTAGTAATAAACAACTAGTAGTAGTAATGAAACATTTCACTTCAAGTGATGCATAAACATATCCTGATGGTTAAACACTTTTGACAATAAGCTTCCCCTGAAACCTATATGTTAACCATCTCTTGAATCTTCAATTCTGTAGGCTCTATGTAATGATTACTGATGAAGAAAACTAAGTATAACGAATTTGATGTAGAAATAGAACAACCCAAACTTGTGTCTTATATCTTGTACTTTCCACGTGACTCCAAACTTATAAATAAATCTGTGAAATATAAGTAGATCGCAACCTCTTGACAAAATCCTCATCTTCTATGAGACACCAAACCAAAGTGATAGCAAATGTGAGTATTAAGCACAATAAGAGAAATCACACACCTTTGCTAGATTTGTCAAGTCTTTGTCACATCGTTTCTAAGAACGAACAAGTTATCTCCAAAGTGTAACACCCACTTTAAGATATGATAAGAACACGCATCCAAAAAATTTCACTTCAACTTCAAATAAGTTATAAACAATCTTCTTCGTAATCAATTAATCCAAGAAATTCAAAAACGAGCATTTTAAATGTTTAAGAACATTTAAAACCAAAACCAATCTGTTAGCTTCCCCTTAAACCAATCAGTAGAACCCAGCACAAAACTGGTTTAAGTCCAACAGTAGTAACTGCTAACCCTAGCAGTATTAACTTCTTTTTGTGTGTTATCCGACATATGCCAAACCAACCTTATTTGTTGTCCGATATCGGTTAAAGCTAGCAATTGAAACTTGTAGGTAGTATTAATAATCAACAAGCAGTATTAAGTATCAATTGGCAGTTGTAATCTTGCATTCGAACCCAATAGTAGTAACTTAATACTGTTTTAACACCTTAACAATACTAATATACCTGAAGCAACATTAACATACCTTGACGTTGAATTTACGAAGCTAGCAACATTAAGTTGTATACGAGCAGTAGTAACACATTAACTGGTAGCACTAATCTTCTTTGGGAGTTTTAATAATCATAAGCAGCAGCACTAATGATAATGAGCAGCACAAACTTTTACTCGAACCAAAGCAACATTAACTTTGTATTCTTGGCTTCTCATTGACAACACTAAGTAACAATAAGCAGCACTAATAAAGTCTTTCAATACCAACATAAAATCATTAGAGCTCGAACAGTATTAACTACTACCAATAAGCCTAGCAGTAGTAACTGCTTTATGCTAGCAGTACTAACTTGTATTGACAATATAAAGTGCTCCTTCCTCCTTACCTTTTTGTGACACTTTTTAGCGTCAGTAAAGCACCAATATTTACGATCACCAGCAGTACTGTGTCTCATATTAGAGCAAATCCCATTCTCAAACTCACGAATCATAACCATACTTACTGAGATAACTTCCATATCTGTAAACAAACGCACCTGCTGTATCTACCTCTATCCATAAAACAAACACAATACATCTTTCATTCCAACAGCAAATACAAACCTGCTGTATACCAGTATTATATGAACCTACTCAGCATCCAATCCATCCAAAAAAAACACCATAACTGTTGTACACAAACAAAAATATAAAGCAGTCCATAAACATAATCCAATCATCATCTGGAACTTGCTGCATTAACATCCCAAGCTGCTATTAAGGATACCTTTTTGAGTGTCACAAAGCTGTTACTAATCCGTCGCTAATCTGCATTCTCCTTCCTCCTATAGCATTTAGCGACACTTAATCTGTCACTAATTCTTCATTCTCCTTCCTCCTATATTTTTTAACAGTTTTTAGTGTCAGTAAGCTGTCACTTTGTGTCATCTTTGGCAGCATTAGTAACGAGGAAGCTTGTAAATAAAACGTAGCACAATAACATCTTTAAGCAAGCAGTAGTACTAACAGTATGAACATGTAACGAGTAGCACTTACTTTCTTTTGAATATTCCTTGACAGTAGTAAGCGTATGGCAGTATAAACACTTGGCAATAGTAATACGAACCTAAAACCTAATCAACCCCTGGATTTTGTAGACGAAAAATAATCTCTTTGTGTTCATCGAATTAGGGTTTGATGAAAAACCCTAATTTACCAAATTTGAATGTTTACCGAAAAACAAAAATTCAATACCTTATTCCTTCATAAATTCGCCAATGAAACACCTTGTGATACTAGATCAAGAGCCCCGTGGGTCTTGATTTGTGTAAGCTCAGTCTGTTTAGAACTTATATCTAGGATAAACAATAACAATGATAACATAATGCACATCGGAATATAAATAAGAACACCAAAGTTATTGAACAAGGTTTTATATTTAAACGTTTCCACCAAGCCTCAAATCTATATGATCAGTATAGATCGTGTTCCTCAACAATAATAAGGATCAAGTTACCTTGACCTTGAGGCTACACCACCACTATAGACGTCTACATCTCTAACTCTTGCACACATACACATGTTTTTCTGTATGTACATTAAAACTATGTGTCTATGATCTCTTTATATAGAGAGATCATGTCTTACAAAGGAAGTTAACATAAAGATATAAACAAGTAAATCTTTTAAACATTAAGAAATATCTTCTTAAGGAGATCTTCTAGAATCTTCATCTTTTGATATCTTTGACCAAATCTTCCATAATTCTCCACCAGCTTGTAGAATTCTTTAATGACGATTCTGATCCTTTTGTTTCATTCTTTTATTCTTTTATCTCATCAAATCTATAATTCCCAACACTGGAGTTTAGTTGAATGCAAAACAAGCTGATTGGAAGGATGAAACTGATGATGAACCTAACGATCAGGAATTGGAAGCATATTATATGTACATGGCACAGATTCAAGAAGTTACTCCAGATGTTGCTGACAATTCTAGACCCACCTTTGATACTGAGCCATTGCAAAAAGGTACAAAATGATGATGATAACTACAATGTGTTTGCCAATGATAAAGAACATCCTGAGCAACCTGAATCTGTTAATGACACATATCTGGAGGAACAAGGTGATACTAACATCACTATTGATTCATTGGATATGAGTACTAACAGAGAAACGGTTGACCAGGATGATGATGATCTTGCTAGAGAACGTGATTTGCTTGCTTCTTTAATTGAGAAACTAAAATGTGAAATTGATGACAACAAAAACCGTAATAAATTTTTGGAATCATCAAACAAGGCTTTAGTTGATAAATTGAAAGGTGAAATTGAGGATTTCAAAACCAAAAATAAAAGTTTAGAATCATCAAATAACCATTTCAAAGAAGCAAACAATGAACTGTCAAAGACTAATCAGTTGATGTTCAAAGACCTTAAGAAGTTCCAAGCTGAACTTGATAGGTATCATGATGTGAATTATGCGTCAAAGGTGGCAATTGATTGTGCAAAAGCTAAAGGGGATTTAATGTCATACAAAATGGAATCTGAAAAGTCATTTAATGAATATACTCAAAAGATAAATGATTTAAATCAAACGATTTCAGATATGAAAAAGGAGCTTTTTGCACATCAAGAAACCATCTCCATAATGTCATAAGAAAAAGAGGCTCAGACTAAGTTTCACAAAACTTGTGACGACAAAGAACTTGAAAAAATTATTGCTTTGGAAAATAAAATCAAAGTTTTGGATGATATTGTTTACAAAACCGGTCAATCAGTTCAAACAATGAATATGCTTAATCGTAATTGTAAAACGAGTTTTGTAAAACCTGAGTTCCTCAAGAAAGCTCAAAGAGCGAATCCTCGTCTGTATGATATAGGTTGCTATAATGATAATCTTGCTTTAATGTTAGCTCCTGAATCTGACGAAACGATTCGTCTTGCCCAAGAAAGTCGATCAAAATTAAGTGATTTAATCAGACCTTTTGATTATAAAAACTTGAATAATCTTTATGATTTGTTCGTTCCACAACGTGAAAAGTCGCCTGAACAGAGATATTTTTCAGAAAGGTCAAAAATGAGTCATACACCTGTCACAAATGAAAATTCAAAAGAGTCTTTTAATAAACAAACAACTTTGTTAGAAAACAAATGGATGAATCCATTCCGTGGGATCAAAAATGTAAAAGCTCTAAAGAACTTTTCAAAATTAAAAGAAGTGTTGACATGATTTTTGATGGAGTGAAATGTTGCAAATAAACGATCCCTAAAAGAATATATTTTGGTCACATATATCCATTCATTCAAAATACAATCGAAGGAAATTTTTGTCTCTAAATTCGAAGAATCAATGCTAATTTAGAAAAATTTCACTTGTGTTTGAAAGAGGAAATGGTTGCTGATTTGAGATACTTTAATTCTCTTGAACATGAAGTAGATTCTATCAAATCTCAACTCGAAACTCAAAAAATACAGTTTCTGAATGAAATCGACCGACTTTCCAGGGAATATTATTATGCTGATCACATGAATGCTATACTTGATGTATATACTACTCTCGATGAATTCACTAATTTACAATGTGATTATGTGGACCAAGTTATTAAATGTGAACGTCTTGAATAAGAGCTTTCAAAAAGTAAAACAATGTCAAAGAGTTTTGAAGCACTTCAGAAACATGCGATTAATCTTGAACTTGCTTTACAACAATGTAAAGAACAGATAAAAAATGACAAAGCTTTCAAAGAAAACCAGTCAAACATATTTCTGAAAGAACGTGAACAATATTTTGAAATTCAAGACTTGAAAGCTCAATTACAGGACAAAGGCATTGCAATAAGTGAGTTGAAGAAACTCATTGAAAAGATGAAAGGAAAATCTGTGGAAACTAAGTTTGAAAAATCATCAGTTATTCGACAACCGAATGCTTTTAAAAGTCAAAGACAACCAGTTTTAGGTAAACCGGCTACTTTTTCAGATTCTGTTGCAAAGACAGAATTTTCAAAGTCAAAGTTAGTTACCAAAAATAATGTGTCCAATGATTTTTCAAAACTAGTCACTGCAGATTTTGCCTCAGAATGTGAAGTCAATTTTAAAGAACATAAATGTTATTGCTCTCGGAATGTATAAAGTGCACACAAAGCCTAATCCAACTAGAACACCACAGTTGCCTCAAGACATTAGAAAAACTAACAAACACGTGTCTTTCTCTACAGAAGTAATTACCACTACTAGTGTTAGCAGACCACAGCTTAAGAGCAATCAAATGGAAGATAGAGTCATGCCTAATAATAGTGAAGGGAAGAAACAACAAGTAGAAGACCACCGTAGGAATTTTACGTTTTCTAAAAATAAAATGTCTATAACTGCGTGTATTGACAGTTTGAAACCTAAGACCTCGAATGTAAACATTATTTATGTTACTTGTGGAAAATGTGTGTTGAATGAAAATCATGATATGTGTGTTCTTCATTATATTAATGGCGCGAATTCTAGGACTAAAATGCCTATTAGTACTAGAGAACCCAAATGAACTATGAACTAATCTGTTGCAACAACCCTTAAGAGAACAGTTGCTTCAGAATCCATTAATTAGAAACCTAAAAGCAAAATTAGGAAGCAATATGAGCAGATTAGTAAGACATGCAAATGGTGGTACCCTAAGTTTACACCTTCTGGATACAAATGGAAACCTAAGTCCCCAATAAGAAATGTCAACACAAATGTTAGTATGCCTCTAGGAAATGAATCTAGCATTGCTAATATTTTGGAACCCATGACTCCTAGGTGTTCCGCTCTGTCCAATATCTTATTGTCTTCTAATTCATTTGCAGCTCATAGAGATAATTCTATTCATCATCGACTCTGGGTGCTCAAAGCACATGACGGGAAATCTCAAGCTTCTAAGTAATTTTATGGAAAAATTTCTAGGTACGGTGAAGTTTAGAAGTGATCAAATTGCACCGATTCTTGGTTATGGAGATCTGGTTCAAGGAACTATAACTATCAAAAGGGTTTATCACGTCGAAGGGCTAAACCACAATTTATTATTCGCTGGTCAATTCTGTGATGCGGATTTGGAAGTTGCTTTTCGGAAGTCTACATGTTACATCCGTGATTTTAAGGGAAATAACCTACTCACAGGTTCTCGTGGCACATATCTGTATTCCATCACTCTTCAAGATACATCCACTCATAATCCTATTTGCTTAATGGCTAAAGCTACATCATCTCAAGCTTGGTTATGGCATCGTCATCTTTCTCACTTGAACTTTGATTCCATCAACTTTGTTGTCAAAGATTGATATTGTGATTGGTCTTCCAAGGTTAAAATTCGTAAAAGATCATCTTTATTCTTCTTGTGAGTTGGGGAAAGCCAAACAAAATTCTTTTCACACAAAGACTACCCCGAGCTCAAAGAGACATTTATAACTTCTACACATGGACTTATGTGGTCCCATGCGGGTAGAAAGTATTAATGGAACAAAATATGTTCTCGTAATTGTTGATGACTACTCCAGATATACTTGGAATCACTTCTTGAGGTCTAAAGACGAAACTCCTGATGTTCTCATTGATTTCCTCGGACTCGTTCAAAGAGGACTTCATGCTCAAGTAAGAACCGTTCGAACTGACAAAGGCACTGAATTTTTGAATAAAAATCTTCATGCATACTTTGCTCAAGAAGGGATTAAACACCAAACGTCAACTGCTCGAACACTTTAACAAAACGGAATTGTCAAAAGACGAAATCATACTCTTGTTGAGGCTGCTCGAACAATGCTAAGCGCCGCTAAAGTTCCTTTGTTCTTTTGGGCTAAAGCAATTAAAACATCATGTTTTACTTAAAACCGTTCACTCGTAATTCCTCGACATGAGAAAACACCTTACCATATCATCAATGGCCAGAAACCGTATGTTAAGTTCTTTTACATTTTGGGCTCTCTTTGCTACGTCGGAGATGGTGAAAATCTTGACAAAATAAAGGAAAAAGGTGATGCATGTATTTTTGTAGGGTATTCTACTCAGTCAAGAGCGTACCGAGTATATAACAAGAGAACAAGAGGGATAGTCGAAACCATTCATGTTAACTTTGACGAATTTCCTCTTATGGCGTCAGATCACGTCAGTTCTGACCCCGTTCCACAATGTCCAACAACGGCACTTGAACAAGACAGTTTAAGTCCCAATCCCCAAAGTTAAGAAAATGTTCCTCAAGCAGCTGAGACAGTAACAATGTCAAATGAGCTGGATTTGCCATTTAGTCCGATGTTCGATGAGCAACACACAACTCCATCTAATTTAACAACCGTTGCTGTAGATACACCTCCATTGATCATTCAAACAACATCTAAAACTACAAGTCAAGCACCAACTCAAGCACCAACTATCACTACTAATGAGAACATTATTCAAGCAGAAACCAATAATGAGTATGCACAAGTTGACAAAGATGAATTTATCAACGTCTTTAGTACATTGGTACAAGAACGAGGGGAGACATCGTCTCGTTATGTTGACTCATCAAACATGCTTACATTCTATCAACGACATCCTTTTGAACATCGTTGGACAAAAGATCATCCGTCAAAACAAGTCATTGGAAATCCTTCTCAATTAATTAGAACATGACGTCAGCTAGAAACAGATGGCGAGATATGTATGTTCGCACTCATCGTGAGTTGAACCGAACCAAAGAACATCAAAAAAGCCATGGCTCATGGATTGAAGTGATGCTGGAGGAAATTCACTAGTTTGACCGATTAGATGTATGGGAATTAGTCGACAGACCACTCTGCAAAAATGTCATTAACATGAAGTGGTTTTGGAAAAAAACGTGATGAGGAAAATACTATAATTCGTAACAAAGCTCGTCTTGTAGCTAAGGGATATGCTCAAAAGGAAGGAATTGATTTCGAAGAGTCATTTGCACCAGTTAGACGTCAAGACAACATTTCTTTACGGACCTCTAAAGGAAGAAGTGTACGTAAACCAACCAGATGGATTCATAGACCCATATCATCCTGACAAAGTCTACTGTCTAAAGAAGGCATTATATGGACTCAAACAAGCTCCAAGAGAGTGGTATGATGAACTATCCAACTTTCTGGTATCCAAAGGATTCTCAAAAGGTTCTATTGATCCAACTATGTTCATAACTAATCATAAGGAAGAAATATTGCTTGTGCAAATTTATGTTCATGATATTTTTGTTGGTTTTACGAACCCAAAACTTTCAAAAAGGTTTGAAAAACTAATGCACAACAAGCTTGAAATGTCTATGACGGGGGAGCTGAAATTCTTTTTAGGAATTCAGATCCACCAATCCCTACGTGGTATCTTTATAAACCAAGCTAAGTATGCTCAAAAGATACTTATAAAGCATGGTATTACCTCATGTGATAGCATTGGTACTCCAATAGCTATGAAACACCTAGATGATGACTTGAGTGGAACTCTGGTTGACCAAACGAAATATCATAGTATGGTCGGAGCACTCATGTACCTAACAACAAGTAGACCGAATATTGTACATGCTACATGTTATTGTGCTTGCTATCAAGCGAAACCGACTGAGAAACATCTCACTGAGGTTAAGCGGATCTTTCGGTACCTTAAGAATACCATTAACGTGGGACTTTGGTATCCGAAGGACACCGGTTTTAAACTAACAGTTTTTTTAGATTTGGATCACGCGGGCTGTCTCGATTCACGTAAGAGCACATCTAGTTGCATACAATTTCTAGGAGGTGATAAGTTAGTCAGCTGGTCATCCAAGAAGCGGGATTGCACTTTAATGTCTTTAGCACAAGCCGAGTATGTATCTTTATCTGCGTGCTACGCTCAAGTTCTATGGTTGAGAACTCAGCTCACAGATTATGGCTTCCACATTAACAAAATACTTATGTATTGTGATTCAAAGGCAGCCATAGCCATCTCGTGCAACCCAGTCCAACATTCTCGTACCAAGCACATCGATGTCAGATATCACTTCATAAAGGAACATGTTGAAAATGGTATTTTTGAATTATTCTTTGTCGGAACTGAATACCAGTTAGCTGACCTATTTACTAAAGCTATGTCGAAAGATACATTTAAGTATCTCGTCAGACGACTCAGTATGAGATGTTTGACTCCAGAAGAACTAGAGGTTTTGGCAAACGCATCTGCTTGATCCACCAAACATCAAATTTTGTAAATATTTTTAATTTTCTCTTTATTTTGATTTATAAATATTTTTAAAAAAAAATACAAAAATATAAAACCAAGAAAAAGAAAATACAAAATATAATATCTAGAAAAAGAAAATACAAAATTAGAAAGTATCAAAATACCAAAAAGAATCTTCCTGACATGTCTCTTGGAATCGATAACATTTACATACCTAGAAATGTCGATTAACATTGACACATGTGTGTAAATGAAGTTTGTGTCAGAGTTCAAACATTTCAAAACTTGTCATTTCTAAATTTTATATATGATTTATGTACATTTTAGTGCATAACTTGGTCCCAAATGTAATAGACAAGTGTACGCTTCAGTGCGCTTACTTTACAAATAGAAGATAAATCTTCTATCATGGTTTTTAAAACCGTTGAACACAATCTTTCAAAAAGAATTTTTCATGTCAAATTGTTCACAATATAATTTGTGATATCTTTCCATAATAAGTGGTATTTGTTAAAATTGTATGTTCAACACTCCTTTCCTCTAATAACACTAGTACAAAAAGTGGTATTGGTCACAAAAAAAATGTGTGACTATATACATATAGTCACATACGCAAAAAGTTTCATGTGTGACAAAAGGTCGCGCGGCCGTAGGTCACCTATAGTCACGCATTCGAGTTAGTCACACATAAGGAAGCTTTAGTGTCCGTATCCACGTTTTTTGTGTGACTAAATAGGTACAATTTAATGACCGTAAATAATGTACAACCAACAAAGTGTAACAATCCAAATTTTTGACCAATGTACGACACTATTAAATTCACTATTTATTTTTTTCTCGTACGCGTTCGCTTTTAATTTTAATAGTTAAGTTAAATCG